>JAIGNY010000427.1:15000-55017 GCA_020152595.1 Chiridota heheva | reverse complement strand
TAAGATATGTCGTTAGATTTGCTTATAACTTGGTACATTGATGCATGTTTGACTTATTACATAGAAAAAGGTATAACAAGCAAAAATTGCACCTTTTTGGGGAAGTGTGGCCTAACCCTAGCATTGTATGGGACATTGAGTATGTCAAATAGCACAATTAGCATAAATTTAAAACTTTTCAATTGAGATATTTCAATTAATGACCTTTTTCATTTTAAATAGATCAAACATAAACAATTTAAGTTTTCAAGCTTGATAAATCAAAATTTTTTGGTTTCTTTTCATGAAAAGCTTTGAAAACAATGTTCATTTTGCCATAACCTTCAAAAATCACAAAATTTGACATGTAAATGACTGTTTTGAGTCTCTCATTTCTAAGATATGTTCTTAGATTTGCTTGTAGCTTGGTACATTAATGCATTTTGAACTTCTGACATAGAAAAAAGTATAAAAAGTTAAAATTGTGCCCTTTTGTGGAAGTGACGACTAACCCTAGTATTGTATGGGATATTAGGATCTATCAAAATAGCACAATTAGCATTGATTTGAAACTTTTTCAATTGAGATTTTTCAATCAATGACACGTTATTCATTGTAAGTTAGATCAAATTTAAACAAATTCAATTTCTAAGCTTCAGAAACCAACATTTCTTGGTTTTTTTCAAAAACAACTATCAAAAACAGATAATTATTTTGCAATGAGCTACAAAAATCACATAATTTGCCATATAAATGACTGTTTTGAGGTTCTCATTTCTAGGATATGTGCTTAGATTTGATTGTAACTTGGTACATTGATGCATTTTGGACTTATGACATAGAAAAAGGTATAAAAGCAAATATTGCACCTTCTTGGAGAAGTGTGGCCTAACCCTAGCATTGTATGGGACATTGGGTCTATCGAAATAGCACAATTAGCATAGATTTGAAACTTTTCAATTGAGATTTTTCAATCAATGACATATTGTCATTCTAAGTTCTAAGTAGATAAAATGTGAATAATTTCAATTTTCAAGCTTGATAAACCAAAATTTCTTGGTTTCTTTTCATGAAAAACTTTAAAAAAAAAAGGAACTATTTTCCAATAACCTTCGAAAGTCACAACATTTGCCATATAAATGACTGTTTTGAGTCTCTCATTTCTAAGATATGTCGTTAGATTTGCTTATAACTTGGTACATTGATGCATGTTTGACTTATTACATAGAAAAAGGTATAACAAGCAAAAATTGCACCTTTTTGGGGAAGTGTGGCCTAACCCTAGCATTGTATGGAACATTGGATATGTCAAATAGCACAATTAGCATAAATTTGAAACTTTTCAATTGAGATTTTTCAATCAATGACCTTTTTCATTTTAAATAGATCAAACATAAACAATTTAAGTTTTCAAGCTTAATAAATCAAAAGTTTTGGTTTCTTTTTCATGAAAAGCTTTGAAAACAATGTTCATTTTGCAATAACCTTCAAAAATCACAAAATTTGACATGTAAATGACTGTTTTGAGTCTCTCGTTTCTAAGATATGTTCTTAGATTTGCTTGTAGCTTGGTACATTGATGCATTTTTGAACTTCTGACATAGAAAAAGGTATAAAAAGCAAAAATTGTACCCTTTTGTGGAAGTGACGACTAACCCTAGTATTGTATGGGACATTGGGTCTATCAAAATAGCACAATTAGCATTGATTTGAAACTTTTCAATTGAGATTTTTCAATCAATGACCGTTTTCATTGTAAGTTAGATCAAATTTAAACAAATTCAATTTCTAAGCTTAAAAATCAAAATTTCTTGGTTTTTTTCATAAAAAATTATCAAAAACAGATAATTATTTTGCATGAGCTTCAAAAAGTCACATAATTTGCCATATAAATGACTGTTTTGAGGTTCTCATTTCTAAGATATGTTTTTAGATTTGATTGTAACTTGGTACATTGATGCATTTT
Source organism: Chiridota heheva (assembly GCA_020152595.1). NCBI lineage: Eukaryota > Metazoa > Echinodermata > Holothuroidea > Apodida > Chiridotidae > Chiridota > Chiridota heheva. Next base: position 53,072 of record JAIGNY010000427.1, on the reverse strand, counting down.
GACTTATGACATAGAAAAAGGTATAAAAAGCTAACCCTAGCATTGTATGGGACATTGGGTCTATCGAAATAGCACAATTAGCATAGATTTGAAACTTTTCAATTGAGATTTTTCAATCGATGACATATTGTCATTCTAAGTGAGATAAGATATGAATAATTTCAATTTTCAAGCTTGATAAAAGAAAAAAAATTGGGTTTTTTTCATAAAAAACTATTTTTAAAAAAATTATTTTTCAATAATGCTATTTTCCAATAACCTTTCAAAAGTCACATATTTTGACAGGTAAATGACAGTTTTGAGGTTCTCATTTCTAAGATATGTGCTTAGATTTGATTGTAACTTGGTATATTGATGCATTTTGGACTTATGACATAGAAAAAGGTATAAAAAGCAAATATTGCACCTTCTTGGAGAAGTGTGGCCTAAACCTAGCATTGTATGGGACATTGGGTCTATCGAAATAGCGCACAAATAGCATAGATTTCAAACTTTTTAATTGAGATTTTTCATTCAATGACATATTGTCTTTCTAAGTTAGATAAAATGTGAATAATTTCAATTTTGAAGCTTGATAAACCAAAATTTCTTGGTCTCTTTTCATGAAAAACTTTAAAAAAAAAGGAACTATTTTCCAATAACCTTCGAAAGTCACAACATTTGCCATATAAATGACTGTTTTGAGTCTCTCATTTCTAAGATATGTCGTTAGATTTGCTTATAACTTGGTACATTGATGCATGTTTGACTTATTACATAGAAAAAGGTATAACAAGCAAAAATTGCACCTTTTTGGGGAAGTGACGGCCTAACCCTAGTATTGTATAGAACATTGGATATGTCGAATATTACAATTAGCATAAATTTGAAACTTTTCAATTGAGATTTTTCAATCAATGACCTTTTTTCATTTTCAATAGATCAAACATAAACATTTTAAGTTTTCAAGCTCAATAAATCAAAAGTTCTTGGTCTCTTTTCATGAAAAGCTTTGAAAACAGATGTTCATTTTGTGATAAGCTTCAAAAGTCACATAATTTAACAGGTAAATAACTGTTTTGAGTCTCTCGTTTCTAAGATATGTTTTTAGATTTGTTTGTAGCTTGGTACATTGATGCATTTTGAACTTTTGACATTAAAAAAGGTATAAAAAGCAAAATTTGTACCCTTTTGTGGAAGTGACGGCTAACCCTAGCATTGTATGGGACATTGGGTCTATCGAAATAGCACAATTAGCATAGATTTGAAACTTTTCAATTGAGATTTTTCAATCAATGACATATTGTCATTCTAAGTTAGATAAGATATGAATAATTTCAATTTTCAAGCTTGATAAAACAAAAAAATCTTGGTTTTTTTTTAAAAACTATTTTTAAAAATGCTATTTTTCAAAAATCTTCAAAAGTCACATATTTTGACAGGTAAATGACTGTTTTGAGGTTCTCATTTCTAGGATATGTGCTTAGATTTGATTGTAACTTGGTACATTGATGCATTTTGGACTTATGACATAGAAAAAGGTATAAAAAGCAAATATTGCACCTTCTTGGAGAAGTGTGGCCTAACCCTAGCATTGTATGGGACATTGGGTCTATCGAAATAGCACAATTAGCATAAATTTGAAACTTTTTAATTGAGATTTTTCAATCAATGACATATTGTCATTCTAAGTTAGATAAAATGTGAATAATTTCAATTTTCAATCTTGATTAAACCAAAATTTCTTGGTTTCTTTTCATGAAAAAAGAAAAAAAAAAAAAGCTATTTTCCAATAACCTTTGAAAGTCACAACATTTGCTGTATAAATGACTGCTTTGAGTCTCTCATTTCTAAGATATGTCGTTAGATTTCCTTATAACTTGGTACATTGATGCATGTTTGACTTATTACATAGAAAAAGGTATAACAAGCAAAAATTGCACCTTTTTGGGGGAAGTGTGGCCTAATCCTAGCATTGTATGGGACATTGGATATGTCAAATAGCACAATTAGCATAAATTTAAAACTTTTCAATTGAGATTTTTCAATCAATGACCTTTTTTTCAATGACCTTTTTTCATTTTAAATAGATCAAACATAAACAATTTAAGTTTTCAAGCTTAATGAATCAAGTTTTTGGTTTCTTTTCATGAAAAGCTTTGAAAACAGATGTTCATTTTGTAATAAGCTTCAAAAGTCACATAATTTAACAGGTAAATGACTGTTTTGAGTCTCTTGTTTCTAAGATATGTTTTTAGATTTGTTTGTAGCTTGGTACATTGATGCATTTTGAACTTCTGACTTTGAAAAAGGTATAAAAAGCAAAACTTGTACCCTTTTGTGGAAGTGACGATTTACCCTAGCATTGTATGAAACATTGGGGCTATCGAAATAGTTTTGAAACTTTTTAATTGAGATTTTTTTAATCAATGACATATTGTCATTCTAAGTTAGATAAGATATAAATAATTTTAATTTTGAAGCTTGATAAACCAAAATTTCTTGGTTTTTTTCATGAAAAACTATTTTTTTTTTAAATGTTATTTTCCAATAACCTTCGAAAGTCACAACATTTGCCATATAAATGACTGTTTTGAGTCTCTTATTTCTAAGATATGTCGTTAGATTTGCTTATAACTTGGTACATTGATGCATGTTTGACTTATTACATAGAAAAAGGTATAACAAGCAAAAATTGCACCTTTTTGGGGAAGTGTGGCCTAACCCTAGCATTGTATGGGACATTGGATATGTCAAATAGCACAATTAGCATAAATTTGAAACTTTTCAATTGAGATATTTCAATCAATGACCTTTTTTTATTTTAAATAGATCAAACATAAACAATTTAAGTTTTCAAGCTTGATAAATCAAAAGTTTTTGGTTTCTTTTCATGAAAAGCTTAGAAAAACAATGTTCATTTTGCCATAACCTTCAAAAATCACAAAATTTGACATGTAAATGACTGTTTTGAGTCTTTCATTTCTAAGACATGTTCTTAGATTTGCTTGTAGCTTGGTACATTAATGCATTTTGAACTTCTGACATAGAAAAAAGTATAAAAAGCAAAAATTGTACCCTTTTGTGGAAGTGACGACTAACCCTAGTATTGTATGGGACATTGGGATCTATTAAAATAGCACAATTAGCATTGATTTGAAACTTTTTAATTGAGATTTTTCAATCAATCACCGTTATTCATTGTAAGTTAGATCAAATTCAAACAAATTCAATTTCTAAGCTTCAGAAACCAACATTTCTTGGTTGTTTTCATAAACAACTATCAAAAACAGATAATTATTTTGTGATGAGCTACAAAAATCACATAATTTGCCAAGTAAATGACTGTTTTGAGGCTCTCATTTCTAGAATATATGTGCTTAGATTTGATTGTAACTTGGTACATTGATGCATTTTGGACTTATGACATAGAAAAAGGTATAAAAAGCAAATATTGCACTTTCTTGGAGAAGTGTGGCCTAACCCTAGCATTGTACGGGACATTGGGTCTATCGAAATAGCACAATTAGCATAAATTTGAAACTTTTTAATTGAGATTTTTCAATCAATGACATATTGTCATTCTAAGTTAGATAAAATGTGAATAATTTCAATTTTCAATCCTGATTAAACCAAAATTTCTTGGTCTCTTTTCATGAAAAGCTTTGAAAACAGATGTTCATTTTGTGATAAGCTTCAAAAGTCACATAATTTAACAGGTAAATGACTGTTTTGAGTCTCTCGTTTCTAAGATATGTTCTTAGATTTGCTTGTAGCTTGGTACATTGATGCATTTTGAACTTCTGACATAGAAAACAGTATAAAAAGCAAAACTTGTACCCTTTTGTGGAAGTGACGACTAACCCTAGTATTGTATGGGACATTGGGATCTATTAAAATAGCACAATTAGCATTGATTTGAAACTTATTTCAATTAAGATTTTTTAATCAATCACCGGTATTCATTGTAAGTTAGATCAAATTTAAACAAATTTATTTTCTAAGCTTCAGAAACCAACATTTCTTGGTTGTTTTCATAAACAACTTATCAAAAACAGATAATTATTTTGTGATGAGCTACAAAAATCACATAATTTGCCATAGTAAATGACTGTTTTGAGGTTCTCATTTCTAGAATATGTGCTTAGATTTGATTGTAACTCGGTACATTGATGCATTTTGGACTTATGACATAGAAAAAGGTATAAAAAGCAAATATTGCACCTTCTTGGAGAAGTGTGGCCTAACCCTAGCATTGTATGGGACATTGGGTCTATCGAAATAGCACAATTAGCATAGATTTGAAACTTTTCAATTGAGATTTTTCAATCAATGACATATTGTCATTCTAAGTTAGATAAAATGTCAATAATTTCAATTTTCAATCTTGATTAAACCAAAATTTCTTGGTTTCTTTTTATGAAAAAAGAAAGAAAAAAAAAACTATTTTCCAATAACCTTTGAAAGTCACAACATTTGCTATATAAATGACTGTTTTGAGTCTCTCATTTCTAAGATATGTCGTTAGATTTGCTTATAACTTGGTACATTGATGCATGTTTGACTTATTACATAGAAAAAGGTATAACAAGCAAAAATTGCACCTTTTTGGGGAAGTGACGGCCTAACCCTAGTATTGTATGGAACATTGGATATGTCAAATAGCACAATTAGCATAAATTTAAAACTTTTCAATTGAGATTTTTCAATCAATGACCTTTTTTCATTTTAAATAGATCAAACATAAACAATTTAAGTTTTCAAGCTTAATAAATCAAAAGTTCTTGGTTTCTTTTCATGAAAAGCTTTGAAAACAGATGTTCATTTTGTGATAACCTTCAAAAGTCACACTACTTTAACAGGTAAATGACTGTTTTGAGTCTCTCGTTTCTAAGATATGTTCTTAGATTTGTTTGTAGCTTGGTACATTGATGCATTTTGAACTTCTGACATTGAAAAAGGTATAAAAAGCAAAATTTGTACCCTTTTGTGGAAGTGACGGCTAACCCTAGCATTGTATGGGACATTGGGTCTATCAAATAGCACAATTAGCATAGATTTGAAACTTTTCAATTGAGATTTTTCAATCAATGACATATTGTCATTCTAAGTTAGATAAGATATGAATAATTTCAATTTTCAAGCTTGATAAAACAAAAAAAAATTGGTTTTTTTCATAAAAAACTATTTTTAAAAAATGCTATTTTTTGAATAACCTTCAAAAGTCACATATTTTGACAGGTAAATGACTGTTTTGAGGTTCTCATTTCTAGGATATGTGCTTAGATTTGATTGTAACTTGGTACATTGATGCATTTTGGACTTATGACATAGAAAAAGGTATAAAAAGCAAATATTGCACCTTCTTGGAGAAGTGTGGCCTAACCCTAGCATTGTATGGGACATTGGGTCTATCGAAATAGCACAATTAGCATAAATTTGAAACTTTTTAATTGAGATTTTTCAATCAATGACATATTGTCATTCTAAGTTAGATAAAATGTGAATAATTTCAATTTTCAAGCTTGATAAACCAAAATTTCTTGGTTTCTTTTCATAAAAAACTTTAAAAAAAAAAAAAAAAAACTATTTTCCAATAACCTTTGAACGTCACAATATTTGCTATATAAATGACTGTTTTGAGTCTCTCATTTCTAAGATATGTCGTTAGATTTGCTTATAACTTGGTACATTGATGCATGTTTGACTTATTACATAGAAAAAGGTATAACAAGCAAAAATTGCACCTTTTTGGGGAAGTGTGGCCTAACCCTAGCATTGTATGGGACATTGGATATGTCAAATAGCACAATTAGCATAAATTTGAAACTTTTCAATTGAGATATTTCAATCAATGACCTTTTTTCATTTTAAATAGATCAAACATAAACAATTTAAGTTTTCAAGCTTGATAAATCAAAAGTTTTTGGTTTCTTTTCATGAAAAGCTTAGAAAACAATGTTCATTTTGCCATAACCTTCAAAAATCACAAAATTTGACATGTAAATGACTGTTTTGAGTCTCTCGTTTCTAAGATATGTTCTTAGATTTGCTTGTAGCTTGGTACATTGATGCATTTTGAACTTCTGACATAGAAAAAGGTAAAAAGCAAAAATTGTACCCTTTTGTGGAAGTGACGACTAACCCTAGTATTGTATGGGACATTGGGATCTATCAAAATAGCACAATTAGCATTGATTTGAAACATTTTCAATTGAGATTTTTCAATCAATCACCGTTATTCATTGTAAGTTAGATCAAATTTAAACAAATTCAATTTCTAAGCTTCAGAAACCAACATTTCTTGGTTGTTTTCATAAACAACTATCAAAAACAGATAATTATTTTGCAATGAGCTACAAAAGTCACATAATTTGCCATATAAATGACTGTTTTGAGGCTCTCATTGCTAGATCATGTGCTTAGATTTGATTGTAACTTGGTACATTGATGCATTTTGGACTTATGACATAGAAAAAGGCATAAAAAGCAAATATTGCACCTTCTTGGAGAAGTGTGGCCTAACCCTAGCATTGTATGGGACATTGGGTCTATCAAAATAGCACAATTAGCATAGATTTGAAACTTTTCAATTGAGATTTTTCAATCAATGACATATTGTCATTCTAAGTTAGATAAAATGTGAATAATTTCAATTTTCAAGCTTGATAAACCAAAATTTCTTGGTTTCTTTTCATGAAAAACTTTAAAAAAAAAAAAAAAAAAGCTATTTTCCAATAACCTTTGAAAGTCACAACATTTGCTATATAAATGACTGTTTTGAGTCTCTCATTTCTAAGATATGTCGTTAGATTTGCTTATAACTTGTTACATTGATGCATGTTTGACTTATTACATAGAAAAAGGTATAACAAGCAAAAATAATACCTCTTTGGGGAAGTGCGGCCTAACCCTAGCATTGTATGGAACATTGGATATGTCAAATAGCACAATTAGCATAAATTTGAAACTTTTCAATTGAGATTTTTCAATCAATGACCTTTTTCATTTTAAATAGATCATACATAAACAATTTAAGTTTTCAAGTTTAATAAATCAAAAGTTCTTGGTTTCTTTTCACCGAAAAGCTTTGAAAACAGATGTTCATTTTGTAATATTCTTCAAAAGTCACATATTTTGATAGGTAAATGACTGTTTTGAGTCTCTCATTTCTAAGATATGTTGTTAGATTTGCTTATAACTTGGTACATTGATGCATTTTGAACTTTTGACATTAAAAAAAGTATAAAAAGCAAAATTTGTACCCTTTTGTGGAAGTGACGACTAACCCTAGCATTGTATGGGACATTGGGTCTATCAAAATAGCACAATTAGCATAGATTTGAAACTTTTCAATTGAGATTTTTCAATCAATGACATATTGTCATTCTAAGTTAGATAAGATATGAAACAATTTCAATTTTCAAGCTTGATAAAACAAAAAAAAAAAAGTTTTTTTTCATAAAAACTATTTTTTTTTAAAATGCTATTTTTTTGAATAACCTTCAAAAGTCACATATTTTGACAGGTAAATGACTGTTTTGAGGTTCTCATTTCTAGGATATGTGCTTAGATTTGATTGTAACTTGGTACATTGATGCATTTTGGACTTATGACATAGAAAAAGGTATAAAAGCAAATATTGCACCTTCTTGGAGAAGTGTGGCCTAACCCTAGCATTGTATGGGACATTGGGTCTATCGAAATAGCACAATTAGCATAAATTTGAAACTTTTTAATTGAGATTTTTCAATCAATGACATATTGTCATTCTAAGTTAGATAAAATGTGAATAATTTCAATTTTCAATCTTGATAAACCAAAATTTCTTGGTTTCTTTTCATGAAAAACTTAAAAAAAAAAAAAAAAAAAGCTATTTTCCAATAACCTTTGAAAGTCACAACATTTGCTATATAAATGACTGTTTTGAGTCTCTCATTTCTAAGATATGTCGTTAGATTTGCTTATAACTTGGTACATTGATGCATGTTTGACTTATTACATAGAAAAAGGTATAACAAGCAAAAATTGCACCTTTTTGGGGAAGTGTGGCCTAACCCTAGCATTGTATGGGACATTGGATATGTCAAATAGCACAATTAGCATAAATTTAAAACTTTTCAATTGAGATTTTCAATCAATGACCTTTTTCATTTTAAATAGATCAAACATAAACAATTTAAGTTTTCAAGCTTGATAAATCAAAAGTTTTTGGTTTCTTTTCATGAAAAGCTTAGAAAACAATGTTCATTTTGCCATAATCTTCAAAATTCACAAAATTTGACATGTAAATGACTGTTTTGAGTCTCTCGTTTCTAAGATATGATCTTAGATTTGCTTGTAGCTTGGTACATTGATGCATTTTGAACTTCTGACATAGAAAAAAGTATAAAAAGCAAAAATTGTACCCTTTTGTGGAAGTGACGACTAACCCTAGTATTGTATGGGACATTGGGATCTATCAAAATAGCACAATTAGCATTGATTTGAAACATTTTCAATTGAGATTTTTCAATCAATCACCGTTATTCATTGTAAGTTAGATCAAATTTAAACAAATTCAATTTCTAAGCTTTAGAAACCAACATTTCTTGGTTGTTTTCATAAACAACTATCAAAAACAGATAATTATTTTGCAATGAGCTACAAAAGTCACATAATTTGCCATATAAATGACTGTTTTGAGGCTCTCATTGCTAGATCATGTGCTTAGATTTGATTGTAACTTGGTACATTGATGCATTTTGGACTTATGACATAGAAAAAGGCATAAAAAGCAAATATTGCACCTTCTTGGAGAAGTGTGGCCTAACTCTAGCATTGTATGGGACATTGGGTCGATCGAAATAGCACAATTAACTTAGATTTGAAACTTTTCAATTGAGATTTTTCAATCAATGACATATTGTTATTCTAAGTTAGATAAAATGTGAATATTTTCAATTTTCAAGCTTGATAAACCAAAATTTCTTGGTTTCTTTTCATGAAAAACTTTAAAAAAAAAAAAAAGCTATTTTCCAATAACCTTTGAACGTCACGACATTTGCTATATAAATGACTGTTTTGAGTCTCTCATTTCTAAGATATGTCGTTAGATTTGCCTATAACTTGGTACATTGATGCATGTTTGACTTATTACATAGAAAAAGGTATAACAAGCAAAAATTGCACCTTTTTGGGGAAGTGTGGCCTAACCCTAGCATTGTATGGGACATTGGATATGTCAAATAGCACAATTAGCATAAATTTGAAACTTTTCAATTGAGATTTTTCAATCAATGACCTTTTTCATTTTAAATAGATCAAACATAAACAATTTAAGTTTTCAAGCTTAATAAATCAAAAGTTTTGGTTTCTTTTCATGAAAAGCTTTGAAAACAATGTTCATTTTGTGATAAGCTTCAAAAGTCACATAATTTAACAGGTAAATGACTGTTTTGAGTCTCTCGTTTCTAAGATATGTTCTTAGATTTGTTTGTAGCTTGGTACATTGATGCATTTTGAACTTTTGACATTAAAAAGGTATAAAAAGCAAAAATTTGTACCCTTTTGTGGAAGTGACGACTAACCCTAGCATTGTATGGGACATTGGGTCTATCAAAATAGCACAATTAGCATAGATTTGAAACTTTTCAATTGAGATTTTTCAATCAATGACATATTGTCATTCTAAGTTAGATAAATATGAAACAAATTCAATTTTCAAGCTTGATAAAACACAATTTCTTGGGGTTTTTTTTCATGAAAACCTATTTTTTTTTAAATGCTATTTTCCAATAACCTTCAAAAGTCACATATTTTGACAGGTAAATGACTGTTTTGAGGTTCTCATTTCTAGGATATGTGCTTAGATTTGATTGTAACTTGGTACATTGATGCATTTTGGACTTATGACATAGAAAAAGGTATAAAAAGCAAATATTGCACCTTCTTGGAGAAGTGTGGCCTAAACTTAGCATTGTATGGGACATTGGGTCTATCAAAATAGCACAATTACCACAAATTTGAAACTTTTTAATTGAGATTTTTCAATCAATGACATATTGTCATTCTAAGTTAGATAAAATGTGAATAATTTCAATTTTCAAGCTTGATAAACCAAAATTTCTTGGGTTCTTTTCATGAAAAACTTTTAAAAAAAAAGAAGCTATTTTCCAATAACCTTCGAAAGTCACAACATTTGCCATATAAATGACTGTTTTGAGTCTCTCATTTCTAAGATATGTCGTTAGATTTGCTTATAACTTGGTACATTGATGCATGTTTGACTTATTACATAGAAAAAGGTATAACAAGCAAAAATTGCACCTTTTTGGGGAAGTGTGGCCTAACCCTAGCATTGTATGGGACATTGGATATGTCAAATAGCACAATTAGCATAAATTTGAAACTTTTCAATTGAGATTTTTCAATCAATGACCTTTTTCATTTTAAATAGATCAAACATAAACAATTTAAGTTTTCAAGCTTGATAAATCAAAAGTTTTGGTTTCTTTTCATGAAAAGCTTAGAAAACAATGTTCATTTTGCAATAACCTTCAAAAATCACAAAATTTGACATGTAAATGACTGTTTTGAGTCTCTCGTTTCTAAGATATGTTCTTAGATTTGCTTGTAGCTTGGTACATTGATGCATTTTGAACTTCTGACATAGAAAAAGTATAAAAAGCAAAAATTGTACCCTTTTGTGGAAGTGACGACTAACCCTAGTATTGTATGGGACATTGGGATCTATCAAAATAGCACAATTAGCATTGATTTGAAACATTTTCAATTGAGATTTTTCAATCAATCACCGTTATTCATTGTAAGTTAGATCAAATTTAAACAAATTCAATTTCTAAGCTTCAGAAACCAACATTTCTTGGTTGTTTTCATAAACAACTATCAAAAACAGATAATTATTTTGCAATGAGCTACAAAAGTCACATAATTTGCCATATAAATGACTGTTTTGAGGCTCTCATTTCTAGGATATGTGCTTAGATTTGATTGTAACTTGGTACATTGATGCATTTTGGACTTATGACATAGAAAAAGGTATAAAAGCAAATATTGCACCTTCTTGGAGAAGTGTGGCCTAACCCTAGCATTGTATGGGACATTGGGTCTATCGAAATAGCACAATTAGCATAGATTTGAAACTTTTCAATTGAGATTTTTCAATCAATGACATATTGTCATTCTAAGTTAGATAAAATGTGAATAATTTCAATTTTCAAGCTTGATAAACCAAAATTTCTTGGTTTCTTTTCATGAAAAACTTTTTTAAAAAAAAAAAAGCTATTTTCCAATAACCTTCGAAAGTCACAACATTTGCCATATAAATGACTGTTTTGAGTCTCTCTTTCTTTCTAAGATATGTCGTTAGATTTGCTTATAACTTGGTACATTGATGCATGTTTGACTTATTACATAGAAAAAGGTATAACAAGCAAAAATTGCACCTTTTTGGGGAAGTGTGACCTAACCCTAGCATGGGACATTGGATATGTCGAAATAGCACAATTAGCATAAATTTGAAACTTTTCAATTGCGACATTTCAATCAATGACCTTTTTTCAATTTAAATAGATCAAACATCAACAAATTCAGTTTTCAAGCTTGATAAATCAAAAGTTTTTGGTTTCTTTTTAAGAAAAGCTTAGAAAACAATTTACATTTTGCAATAACTTTCAAAAATCACAAAATTTGACATGTAAATGACTGTTTTGAGTCTCTCGTTTCTAATATATCTTCTTAGATTTGCTTGTAGCTTGGTACATTGATGCATTTTGAACTTCTGAGATAGAAAAATGTATAAAAAGCAAAAATTGTACACTTTTGTGGAAGTGACGACTAACCCTTGTATTGTATGGGACATTGGGATCTATTAAAATAGCACAATTAGCATTGATTTGTAACATTTTAATTGAGATTTTTCAATCAATGACCTTTATTCATTGTAAGTTAGATCAAATTTAAACAAATTCAATTTCTAAGCTTCAGAAACCAACATTTCTTGGTTGTTTTCATAAAAAACTATCAAAAACAGATAATTATTTTGCAATGAGCTACAAAAGTCACATAATTTGCAGGTAAATGACTGTTTTGAGGTTCTCATTTCTAGGATATGTGCTTAGATTTGATTGTAACTTGGTACATTGATGCATTTTGGACTTATGACATAGAAAAAGGTATAAAAAGCAAATATTGCACCTTCTTGGAGAAGTGTGGCCTAACCCTAGCATTGTATGGGACATTGGGTCTATCGAAATAGCACAATTAGCATAGCATTTTTGAAACTTTTCAATTGAGATTTTTCAATCAATGACATATTGTCATTCTAAGTTAGATAAAATGTGAATAATTTCAATTTTCAAGCTTGATAAACCAAAATTTCTTGGTTTCTTTTCATGAAAAACTTTAAAAAAAAAAGCTATTTTCCAATAACCTTTGAAAGTCACAACATTTGCCATATAAATGACTGTTTTGAGTCTCTCATTTCTAAGATATGTCGTTAGATTTGCTTATAACTTGGTACATTGATGCATGTTTGACTTATTACATAGAAAAAGGTATAACAAGCAAAAATTGCACCTTTTTGGGGAAGTGTGGCCTAACCCTAGCATTGTATGGGACATTGGATATGTCAAATAGCACAATTAGCATAAATTTGAAACTTTTCAATTGAGATTTTTCAATCAATGACCTTTTTCATTTTAAATAGATCAAACATAAACAATTTAAGTTTTCAAGCTTGATAAATCAAAAGTTTTTGGTTTCTTTTCATGAAAAGCTTTGAAAACAATGTTCATTTTGCAATAACCTTCAAAAGTCACAAAATTTGACATGTAAATGACTGTTTTGAGTCTCTCATTTCTAAGATATGTTCTTAGATTTGTTGTAACTTGGTACATTGATGCATTTTGAACTTATGACATAGAAAAAACTTTTCAATTGAGGTATAAAAAAAAAAATTGTACCTTTTTGGAAGAAATGTGGCTAACCCTAGCATTGTATGGGACATTGGGTCTATCAAAATAGCACAATTAGCATAATTTGAAACTTTTCAATTGAGATTTTTTTGAAACAATCAATGACATATTGTCATTCTAAGTTAGATAAAATGTGAATAATTTCAATTTTCAAGCTTGATAAACCAAAATTTCTTGGTTTCTTTTCATGAAAAACTTTAAAAAAAAAAAAAAAGAAGCTATTTTCCAATAACCTTTGAAAGTCACAACATTTGCCATATAAATGACTGTTTTGAGTCTCTCATTTCTAAGATATGTCGTTAGATTTGCTTATAACTTGGTACATTGATGCATGTTTGACTTATTACATAGAAAAGGTATAACAAGCAAAAATTGCACCTTTTTGGGGAAGTGACGGCCTAACCCTAGCATTGTATGGAACATTGGATATGTCAAATAGCACAATTAGCATAAATTTGAAACTTTTCAATTGAGATTTTTCAATCAATGACCTTTTTCATTTTAATAGATCAAACATAAACAATTTAATTTTCAAGTTTAATAAAACAAAAGTTCTTGGTTTTTTTCATGAAAAACTTTGAAAACAGATGTTCATTTTGTGATAAGCTTCAAAAGTCACATAATTTTGACAATAAAAATGACTGTTTTGAGGTTCTCATTTCTAAGATATGTTCTTAGATTTGATTGTAACTTGGTACATTGATGCATTTTGGACTTATGACATAGAAAAAGGTATAAAAAAAAAGCAAATTTGCACCTTCTTGGAGAAGTGTGGCCTAACCCTAGCATTGTATGGGACATTGGGTCTATCGAAATAGCACAATTAGCATAGATTTGAAACTTTTCAATTGAGATTTTTCAATCAATGACATATTGTCATTCTAAGTTAGATAAAATGTGAATAATTTCAATTTTCAAGCTTGATAAACCAAAATTTCTTGGTTTCTTTTCATGAAAAACTTTTTTTTTAAAAAAACTATTTTCCAATAACCTTCGAAAGTCACAACATTTGCCATATAAATGACTGTTTTGAGTCTCTCATTTCTAAGATATGTCGTTAGATTTGCTTATAACTTGGTACATTGATGCATGTTTGACTTATTACATAGAAAAAAGTATTACAAGCAAAAATTGCACCTTTTTGGGGAAGTGTGGCCTAACCCTAGCATGTACGGGACATTGGATATGTCAAATAGCACAATTAGCATAAATTTAAAACTTTTCAACTGAGACATTTCAATCAATGACCTTTTTTCATTTTAAATAGATCAAACATAAACAATTTAAGTTTTCAAGCTTGATAAATCAAAAGTTTTTGGTTTCTTTTTATGAAAAGCTTAGAAAACAATGTTCATTTTGCAATAACCTTCAAAAGTTACAAAATTTGACATGTAAATGACTGTTTTGAGTCTCTCGTTTCTAATATATGTTCTTAGATTTGCTTGTAGCTTGGTACATTGATGCATTTTAAACTTCTGACATAGAAAAAGGTATAAAAAGCAAAAATTGTACCCTTTTGTGGAAATGATGACTAACCCTAGTATTGTATGGGACATTGGATAAGTCAAAATAGCACAATTAGCATAGATTTGAAACTTTTCAATTGAGATTTTTCAATCAATGACATATTGTCATTCTAAGTTAGATCAAATGTGAATAATTTCAATTTTGAAGCTTGATAAACCAAAATTTCTTGGTTTCTTTTCATGAAAAACTTATAAAAAAAAAAAAAAAAAAAACTATTTTCCAATAACCTTCGAAAGTCACAACATTTGCCATATAAATGACTGTTTTGAGTCTCTTATTTCTAAGATATGTCGTTAGATTTGCTTATAACTTGGTACATTGATGCATGTTTGACTTATTACATAGAAAAAGGTATAACAAGCAAAAATTGCACCTTTTTGGGGAAGTGTGGCCTAACCCTAGCATTGTATGGGACATTGAGTATGTCAAATAGCACAATTAGCATAAATTTTGAAACTTTTCAATTGAGATATTTCAATTAATGACTTTTTTTCATTTTAAATAGATCAAACATAAACAATTTAAGTTTTCAAGCTTGATAAATCAAAATTTTTTGGTTTCTTTTCATGAAAAGCTTTGAAAACAATGTTCATTTTGCCATAACCTTCAAAAATCACAAAATTTGACATGTAAATGACTGTTTTGAGTCTCTCGTTTCTAAGATATGTTCTTAGATTTGCTTGTAGCTTGGTACATTGATGCATTTTAAACTTCTGACATAGAAAAAGGTATAAAAAGCAAAAATTGTACCCTTTTGTGGAAGTGACGACTAACCCTAGTATTGTATGGGACATTGGGATCTATCAAAATAGCACAATTAGCATTGATTTGAAACCTTTTCAATTGAGATTTTTTAATCAATTACCGTTATTCATTGTAAGTTAGATCAAATTTAAACAAATTCAATTTCTAAGCTTCAGAAACCAACATTTCTTGGTTGTTTTCATAAACAACTATCAAAAACAGATAATTATTTTGCGATGAGTTACAAAAGTCACATAATTTGCAATATAAATGACTGTTTTGAGGCTCTCATTTCTAGGATATGTGCTTAGATTTGATTGTAACTTGGTACATTGATGCATTTTGGACTTATGACATAGAAAAAGGTATAAAAAGCAAATATTGCACCTTCTTGGAGAAGTGTGGCCTATAACCCTAGCATTGTATGGGACATTGGGTCTATCGAAATAGCAAAATTAGCATACATTTGAAACTTTTCAATTAGGATTTTTCAATCAATGACATATTGTCATTCTAAGTTAGACAAAATGTGAATAATTTCAATTTTCAAGCTTGATAAACCAAATTTTCTTGGTTTCTTTTCATAAAAAACTTTAAAAAAAAAACAATTGAACTATTTTCCAATAACCTTCGAAAGTCACAACATTTGCCATATAATTGACTGTTTTGAGTCTCTTATTTCTAAGATATGTCGTTAGATTTGCTTATAACTTGGTACATTGATGCATGTTTGACTTATTACATAGAAAAAAGTATAACAAGCAAAAATTGCACCTTTTTGGGGAAGTGTGGCCTAACCCTAGCATGTATGGGACATTGGATATGTCAAATAGCACAATTAGCATAAATTTAAAACTTTTCAACTGAGACATTTCAATCAATGACCTTTTTTCATTTTAAATAGATCAAACATAAACAATTTAAGTTTTCAAGCTTGATAAATCAAACGTTTTTGGTTTCTTTTCATGAAAAGCTTAGAAAACAATGTTCATTTTGCAATAACCTTCAAAAATCACAAAATTTGACATGTAAATGACTGTTTTGAGTCTCTCATTTTCTAAGATATGTTCTTAGATTTGCTTGTAGCTTGGTACATTGATGCATTTTGAACTTCTGACATAGAAAAAAATAAAAAGCAAAAATTGTACCCTTTTGTGGAAATGATGACTAACCCTAGTATTGTATGGGACATTGGGATCTATCAAAAGCACAATTAGCATTGATTTGAAACTTTTTCAATTGAGATTTTTCAATCAATGACATATTGTCATTCTAAGTTAGATAAATTATGAATAATTTCAATTTTCAAGCTTGATAAACCAAAATTTCTTGGTTTTTTTTCATGAAAAACTATTTTTAAAAAAAATGTTATTTTTCAATAACCTTCGAAAGTCACAACATTTGCCACATAAATGACTGTTTTGAGTCTCTCATTTCTAAGATATGTCGTTAGATTTGCATATAACTTGGTACATTGATGCATGTTTGACTTATTACATAGAAAAAGGTATAACAAGCAAAAATTGCACCTTTTTGGGGAAGTGTGGCCTAACCCTAGCATTGTATGGGACATTGGATATGTCAAATAGCACAATTAGCATAAATTTAAAACTTTTCAATTGAGATATTTCAATCAATGACCTTTTTTCATTTTAAATAGATCAAACATAAACAATTTAAGTTTTCAAGCTTGATAAATCAAAAGTTTTTGGTTTCTTTTCATGAAAAGCTTAGAAAACAATGTTCATTTTGCAATAACCTTCAAAAATCACAAAATTTGACATGTAAATGACTGTTTTGAGTCTCTCGTTTCTAAGATATGTTCTTAGATTTGCTTGTAGCTTGGTACATTGATGCATTTTGAACTTCTGACATAGAAAAAGGTATAAAAAGCAAAAATTGTACCCTTTTTTGGAAATGATGACTAACCCTAGTATTGTATGGGACATTGGGATCTATCAAAATAGCACAATTAGCATTGATTTGAAACATTTTCAATTGAGATTTTTCAATCAATCACCGTTATTCATTGTAAGTTAGATCAAATTTAAACAAATTCAATTTCTAAGCTTCAGAAACCAACATTTCTTGGTTGTTTTCATAAACAACTATCAAAAACAGATAATTATTTTGCGATGAGCTACAAAAGTCACATAATTTGCAATATAAATGACTGTTTTGAGGCTCTCATTTCTAGGATATGTGCTTAGATTTGATTGTAACTTGGTACATTGATGCATTTTGGACTTATGACATAGAAAAAGGTATAAAAGCAAATATTGCACCTTCTTGGAGAAGTGTGGCCTATAACCCTAGCATTGTATGGGACATTGGGTCTATCGAAATAGCACAATTAGCATACATTTGAAACTTTTTAATTGAGATTTTTCAATCAATGACATATTGTCATTCTAAGTTAGATAAATTATGAATAATTTCAATTTTCAAGCTTGATAAACCAAAATTTCTCGGGTTTTTTTCATGAAAAACTATTTTTTTAAAAAAATGCTTTATTTTCCAAATAAATCAAAAGTTCTTGGTTACTTTTCAAGATGTTCATTTTGTGATAAGTCAAAAGTCACATATTTTGAGATATAAATGACTGTTTTGAGGTTCTCATTTCTAAGATATGTGCTTAGATTTGATTGTAACTTGGTACATTGATGCATTTTGGACTTATGACATAGAAAAAGGTATAAAAGCAAAATTGCACCTTCTTGGAGAAGTGTGGCCTAACCCTAGCATTGTATGGGACATTGGGTCTATCAAATAGCACAATTAGCATAAATTTGAAACTTTTCAATTGAGATTTTTCAATCAATGACATATTGTCATTCTAAGTTAGATCAAATGTGAATAATTTCAATTTTCAAGCTTGATAAACCAAAATTTCTTGGTTTCTTTTCATGAAAAACTTAAAAAAAAAAAAAAAAAACTATTTTCCAATAACCTTCAAAGTCACAACATTTGCCATATAAATGACTGTTTTGAGTCTCTCATTTCTAAGATATGTCGTTAGATTTGCTTATAACTTGGTACATTGATGCATGTTTGACTTATTACATAGAAAAAGGTATAACAAGCAAAAATTGCACCTTTTTGGGGAAGTGTGGCCTAACCCTAGCATTGTATGGGACATTGGATATGTCAAATAGCACAATTAGCATAAATTTAAAACGTTTTTAATCAAGATTTTTTAATCAATGACCTTTTTTCATTTTAAATAGATCAAACATAAACAATTTAAGTTTTCAAGCTTGATAAATCAAAAGTTTTTGGTTTCTTTTCATGAAAAGCTTAGAAAACAATGTTCATTTTGCAATAACCTTCAAAAATCACAAAATTTGACATGTAAATGACTGTTTTGAGTCTCTCGTTTCTAAGATATGTTCTTAGATTTGCTTGTAGCTTGGTACATTGATGCATTTTGAACTTCTGACATAGAAAAAGGTATAAAAAGCAAAAATTGTACCTTTTTGTGGAAATGATGACTAACCCTAGTATTGTATGGGACATTGGGATCTATCAAAATAGCACAATTAGCATTGATTTGAAACTTTTCAATTGAGATTTTTCAATCAATGACCGTTATTCATTGTAAGTTAGATCAAATTTAAACAAATTCAATTTCTAAGCTTGATAAACCAACATTTCTTGGTTTTTTTCATAAAAAACTATCAAAAAAGATAATTATTTTGCAATGAGCTACAAAAGTCACATAATTTGCCATATAAATGACTGTTTTGAGGTTCTCATTTCTAAGATATGTGCTTAGATTTGATTGTAACTTGGTACATTGATGCATTTTGGACTTATGACATAGAAAAAGGTATAAAAGCAAAAATTGCACCTTTTGGAAAGTGTGGCCTAACCCTAGCATTGTATGGGACATTGGGTATATCAAATAGCACAATTAGCATAAATTTGAAACTTTTCAATTGAGATTTTTCAATCAATGACCTTTTTCATTTTAAATTAGATCAAACATAAACAATTTAATTTTCAAGCTTGATAAATCAAAATTTTTGGTTTCTTTTCATGAAAAACTTAAAAAAAATGTTTTTTTGCCAATAATCTTCGAAAGTCACAACATTTGCCATATAAATGACTGTTTTGAGTCTCTTATTTCTAAGATATGTCGTTAGATTTGCTTATAACTTGGTACATTGATGCATTTTGAACTTCTGACATAGAAAAAAGTATAAAAAGCAAAAATTGTACCCTTTTGTGGAAGTGACGACTAACCCTAGTATTGTATGGGACATTGGGATCTATCAAAATAGCACAATTAGCATTGATTTGAAACATTTTCAATTGAGATTTTTCAATCAATCACCGTTATTCATTGTAAGTTAGATCAAATTTAAAAAAATCATTTTCTAAGCTTCAGAAACCAACATTTCTTGATTCTTTTCATAAACAACTATCAAAAACAGATAATTATTTTGCGATGAGCTACAAAAGTCACATAATTTGCCAAGTAAATGACTGTTTTGAGGCTCTCATTTCTAGGATATGTGCTTAGATTTGATTGTAACTTGGTACATTGATGCATTTTGGACTTATGACATAGAAAAAGGTATAACAAGCAAATATTGCACCTTTTTGGGGAAGTGTGGCCTACCCCGAGCATTGTATGAGACATTGGGTCTATCAAAATAGCTCAATTTGCAAACATTTTAAACTTCTTTATTTGAGATATTTCAATCAATAGCCTATTTCATTGTAAGTTAGATAGAATATGAACAATTTCATTTTGATGATGATAAACTAAAATATCTTCGTTTCTTTTTCATGAAAAAACAAAAACAGAAGTTTATTTTGCAATGAGCTATACATAAGTCACAAAATTTGCCATGTAAATGACTGTTTTGAGGCTCTCATTTCTAGGATATGTGCTTAGATTTGCTTGTAACTTGGTACATTGATGCATTTTGGACTTATGACATAGAAAAGGGTATAAAAAGCAAAAATGTACCTTTTTGGGAGGTGTGGCCTAACCCTAGCATTGTATGGGACATTGGGTCTATCGAAATAGCACAATTAGCATAGATTTAAAACTTTTTCAATTGAGATTTCCAAATCAATGACCTATTTGCATAATCTAGGTTAGATGAAATCCAGATAATTGCAATTTATATACTTAATAATAATGGAATCACTCCCTGGAAAGGTTGATGTCATACATGATGCAATGAAAGTAACTTCCCTGGAAATGGGGATACAGATACACTCATCAGGTAATTAGTATTAGTAATTTACCATTATCCCTATCATACCTAAGCATCCCACAGGGCAACTTAACGTTTTAAATGAACCCCTTGAATCTCTGCCAGGGAAAAATGTGGCATAAACATCTCGTTATTCGAAAATCTGACAAGATACTGGTAGATAATATTACTCATATAGCCTATTCAATCATATAACAAATAATGAACCACCTTGAGAAACCAACCTGAGAGGTGGGTGTGGGTGATACTGGAGGTCACTAAAAGTTACTCAGAGGTTAACTTCACTAGAAGTTACAAACATGCTGGAAATTGATTTCCCTGTGTTACATCCCATTATTGATATACTTAGTGCAAATTATAATGCAAAAAGAAGAACAGCTTTTATTTTTGTAGATGATTTCCATTCAGATGGAGCAAGCCAAAGGTATTATTCTCAAAATGATGGCAAGATAATTCTTATTGTTTAATCAGGATTAATATTACCTCTAGGGGTAGACCCTCCAGTGGTTCCAGAAAACACAGTTCCAGGTTTACAATTGAGTATGTTACATATTATTGTGATTGTCTTTTTCTTAGTTTATCACAATACCATATCTAGGGGTAGAACTTCTGGTGGTTCCCCATAGGGCAGTCCCTGGTTTTTTATGCATGATTACCTACAAAGGCATCATATGCACACACAGACATGTAACATACAAATATTTGTTTAATTAATTTTGATCAGAATAATTGCTTCAATTATTCTGTGTTTTAACTTTTCAGTTTACACAAAACTTGAGTATGTTACTTATTTTTCTGATTGTTTTTTCATAGTTTATTATGATTAATACCATATCTAGGAGTATACCTTCTGGTGGTTCCCCATAGGGCAATCCCTGGTTTACGCAAGGTTCCCCATAAGGGCATCATATGCACACACAGACATGTAACATACAAATATTTGTTTAATTGATTTTGATTAGAATGATTGCTACAAATATTCTGTATTTTAACCTTTTAGTTTACCTAAATATTAAGTATATTACATATTATTTTAATTGTCTTTGTTTTTTAGTTTATCACAATTAATACCATATCTAGGGGTAGACCTTCTGTGGTTCCCCATAGGGCAGTTCCTGGTTTCCAAATGGTTCCCCATGAGGACGTCATAGGCACACACAGACATGTAACATACAAATATTTGTTTAATCAATTTTTATTAGAATAATTGCTACAAATTTTCTGTTTTAACGTTTCAGTTGATTCAAAAATTGAGTATGTTACTTATTTTTTTGATTGTTTTTTTTTTTATATAGTTTATCACGATTAATACCATATCTAGGAGTAAACCTGGTGGTTCCCCATAGGGCAGTTCCTGGTTTATGCATGGTTCCCAATAATTTGTCCAAAATGCATATATGTACCAACTTTTAAGCCCATAGGATCAGAAATCTAGAAATGGCAGCATTAAAACAGTTGTTTTTACAAGGTGGAGGGATGGGGTGGGGGAGCAACTGCCCCCTGTCGGCCGGAAACCCCTATTAAGAGCTAGATATCTGGGTCATATACTCCTGACTTGTCATGATGATGACAATAAATTATGTTACCTGGGCACCAACCTTATAGTCAGACAGATATGTAAAATGTATATCAGAGATTTATCGGAATCTTGTCAGATTTCCCAGATTTTTCTTGCAGGGTTTCCGATAATTAAATTTCCCGAAAATTGAAAAACTATCTGGAAATGGAGGAAAATGTTCCAAAAATTTCCAGAAAATTTGGTCAAAAATTCGGAAAATTTCCCCAAAATCAAAAAAATCTGCCCAAAAATTAATAAATTACCCAGAAATGTAGAAAAGCTCCCAAAAATTGTGGAAAATTTGCCAAAAATTGGCAAAATAATTCGACAAAATTTCTCGAAAGTCAAGCAACCTGCCCAAAAATGAAAGAAATTTCCCTAAAAATGCCCGGAAATGAAGGCTATTTTCCAAAGGCTATCAATCCCATCCCTCCCTCCCCCCCCAAAAAAAAAAAAAAAACCTCGGTTGAAGCCATTACTCAAAATTAATTGTTTATTGACAGATTCATTGCAATTTTTCCTTCACATACGTTTTTGAGTCGGGAAAAAGTCACCTCCTGAGTTAGATGGTTAATATGGAAGCGCAAATATTTTACTCAAGTATATGATGTATTCTACACAATGCATGTGTGTTTCAATTTTCACCCTATCCCACATGCCAACCCACCCGTGCCACATGCCAACCCAGCCTGTCCAAAATTTCGACCCATCCTGAATAATATGCCAACCCACCCTGTCCAATACGCCATCCCATTTTCGGTCCTAAATGTCACCCAACTCCGCCCTACATACACGTCCACCCTGTCCCACATGAAATATCACCCTCATCTTCATCCGAAAATTCTTCTAATTGCTTATTTATTCATCCCAAGACTACAATTTTTGAATTGTTATTCATGTCAGGAATGTCATTATCATAATAAACAAACTCCTTTAAAAACCTTGTTTATATTTCTTTTTATATCCAAGACACCTAATTTTAAATTCATTTGATGCGAGAATTCCTTTATTTGCTTCTTTATTTATCCCAAGACTAATATTTGAATTGCTATTCATGTCAGGAATTCATTATCATACCAAACAAACTCATCCAATACCTTTGACCAACTAACAATAAAAAAAAAACTTTAGCAGGGCGCTGATGCGGACACCGATGCCAGAGGTAGTCAGGTAGTAGAATAACTCATATTATCCTTCCTATAGTCAAGCTAAAAAGAAAAAAATAGCTATCTTTTGGGAGAGGAGGGGTTATTAATAAACCCTAGCATTGTATAGTTGTGACTTGTATGCAGGGCCATACCGAGGTAGTTGTGATTGGGGAAGGGGGAGGGGTGGTGAAGGAAATGTTGCTGACAAAAGGTGATACCTATATAACTATATGACGCCATAAGGCATCATCGCTTTGCACGTAGCACAAAGCCAAATGACATGAGCCCCTGGTAGGGTCCAGGGGTGCCCCCTGGACACTCACCTGAGTGGGGAGGGGGAAGGAGTGTGCGGCGTAAGTAAAAATGAAGGATGATGAGAGGTCAATCAGCATTTGAATCAAAACAATGTGCGGAAAAGGGATTTATGTCAATTTATGCACATGCGATGGGAGGGGGGGGGGGAGGGTGGCATAAATGATAACTGCCAAGTGGAAGCATTCTGTATATCAACTTGAATGCCAGATAGACAGCTCGGATGCCGAATTCCCATCATTGATGTTGCCTCGATTGAGAAAATAACAGCGGGTTTCAAAATTAATTTCCATTAATTTCGATTACATGAATGATTTTTGGATGATTTTCCTAGGATATTTGCATATTTCTTTAAGTTTGTCGCACATTCTGAATTATAAATTAGAATGAATGTTTCATCATGAAAGAACACATTACATGATAATTTAAAAGTCATTTGCATATAAAAACACTAATTCATAAGGGGTTTGCTATGCAAAGTGCACCCCCTTTGACAGTTGCGGCATATGCCTATGTAAAAAGCACGCATATCACTGTTTGTGGCAAATAATAGAGAAAGGGTAACCTACAGATCAAGCTTTACAGCATATATAGTGGTTTCTCGAGAACTATCATGAAATTAAATACAGTCCTTTACGGATATGTAATTAGTATATATTCATCAAATTTAAGTTCCTTAGAAGACTTTAAAATATTATTTTTGGGTAAGTAAAAAAATAACAGAAAACGACATGATTTATTACAAATCGATTGTCCTAACTTTACAGTGCAAAAGACCACATTGCGGTACCACAACAATAATCAGATAATTGCGCTGACTTTTTGCGGAATTGATTAAATCCACATTTATTATATCGGTCCCGTATTTCATCACTTCCCCGGGGAGTAGCCAAAAGTGGCACACTTATGTCAACATTTGTGGGCGTTTCTAATATGGTGCTCACTGTCGTCAACATGTCTTCAATTCTTTACATTCAAAATTGACGACAACAGCCATAGAACTTATTTCCTTCATTATTTATTTTATATGAGCATAATACTCTCAATTTGTAAACGAAGTGTTCGCCAAAGGAGTACGTACAAGCGTATCACATTAGATGACCCCTCCTCCCCACAATTCAAATCAAACTAAAACCAAAGATGATGTCACAAATAAAAGCAAAACAAGACAACATGAAAGTTTCGCCAGTGCACCACAACTGGTTATCAAAGGCCGTGGACATTGACTTGGTTGTCGATGTTATGTCTGTCCGTACGTCGTACCTGTGTTCTCGTCCGGGTCGTATGAAGCGTTTCGTGATAGCATTTGTACTATCATAACCGAATACGCAGGCGACGACCCCGTCATTGTAATTGTGTGTTCAACTCTCTCTCTCTCATGAAAGTTTCATAATAATGGACATCAAAAAGTTCTTTTGAACCAGCACAAAAAATCATGGTAAGAAATTGTTGAGGAATTGACAAATGGCTTCCATTAGTTGTTACATTGTCCTTGTGAATGGTTGAGTCTAGATCAACATATTCTCATGATTCATCTGATTGTAGGCATATCTCAGAGTATATCAGAAACTCTTTTTGGAACTTCCCTACTTTAGACCATTTGACAGCTATTAGTGAGAGATCAATCCACTTTGTTGTCCCAAGAGAACCATGCATCATTACCTCTCAACAATCCAGAACCATTTTACCTGCTTGGTTGACCTCTGCTGATAGCAAGATCACATTATCCTAAAAGGGATGTACAGTAAAACCCAAAATTCTTCCGATTATGTTTGTACGTAATGCCAGAAATATTTTAAAGGTGTATGGACAAGTACAAGCAACATTACAGCAGCTAAATTGATTTCAAGTCCACTAAAATTATGAAGAAAACAACAAATTTCATCAACATCCTTTTCCTGGGTGTCATTCAATGTCAGATCATACAATGTCTCCGAAATTTGGTGTGCAGGTTTGGTGCATGAAGTAATGGAAAATTCCAAAAGTTAAGAGAAATAAGACCGACGGTTCAAAACTTATGGCCCATTAAAAATGGGCCGGAAATCGTAAAAATAAGTGTGGTCAGCAATTTATCAAATGCCGTAAGTTTTGGATTTTGTCATTTCTTCATGCACCAAATCTGCATACCATATTTTTTTTAAATCTGAGACATTGGGGTGTTAATTTTAATTTTTGGGGTGATGTGAGATGGAATGTGAAGTTAAAAAATTGCCATTTTACAGCTTTTTGAAGATGGACAAATATGCAATTTTTTGAGCAACTCTTGTGAAGTAAAAATGGGTCTATATTTTCTTATGTAAATCCCTTGTTTTTTTAACTCTTTGCCCTTTCTATTTGAAAGAAAGAAATATAATTTTAACGAAGAGGATTTGATCTTTAATAAACCCTCAACCAACTTCAGGCTGGAGAAATTTTGAACATTTTCAAGGTCTGGAATTTTGAAAAGAAACATCAAGCATTAGCATTTTTAGGTGTTTACCTGTTCACACGTCACATATCTCTTTAATATACTACACATTTTCAAACTTTGATTTCTCATAACTTGAAAACTATACATGTTATTCTCAAAATTGATGCTCTTTTTAGTACATGATCGAACAGAAAGTTATGTACCTGTCCATATAATTTCTCCCAAATTGACAGTACACAAGAATAATTACCAACTAACCACACAACTTTTCGTGGTCTAGTGATTGCCCTTAAAAACAACAAACATGTTTCAAAACTAGGTAATTTATGAGGTAAAGGATGAATGGAACAAGGAAAGATATTAGAGACTTTTATCAATGAAAATGCCTTTGTGATTGTGGACTCAATGACATCTTAACAAGTTGGAAAAGGTGGATGTATGTTTGCATTGAGGAGTGTGTTGGGGGGGGGGGGGGGGGGGGGGGGGAACCATTTTAAGTGATAATTGATCAACTAGCACTTAATGCTTTAATTTTAAAATCTTAATTGAATAAGTCTAAAGTGTTAGCTATTATTATGTCTTATAAATCATATAATGTGAATACCAATTTGAACTGAAAACGAGTCAGTCATATATTTGATCACATAGCAATATGGGGGGGGGGACAAGACAGGGTTTGGAAACTCTGGAAAACTCATACCAATTTGAACTAAAAATGAGACAGTTGTTATCTTTGATCACAAATCAATATGGAAAGTGTAAAGGGAAGGGGGGGGGGGGCGTAGCCAGCAATAATAAACAGCAAAGGAGTTCGAGAAGGTCCTAGACAGCCCTCCCAAAATGAAGTGTTCAAATCTAGCCCACTTTTGAGAGCAATTTTGTTTTTAAAAGCAAATAATTTACAAAAAACAAAACAATTTTCCCCCAAATTAAGGGTCCCCATCCCCCCTCCTCCTATGGACACATACTGTCTCGAGTCCATGTTTAACCAAACACCTGACTTATATAATTTTGAATCAAACATGAGTCAGTCACATCTTTGATCACATAGCAGGGAGTGGGTGTGTGGGAGTAAGGGTGGAGGATTGACACATGCTATCTGGAGTCCATGATTACCAAACACCGGACTCATACCCACTTGAACTGAAAATGAATCAGTCACTTTTTTGATCACATAGCAATATGGGGGTGTGAGGTGTGGGGGTGGTTGGTGAGGGATTGGCTGGGAACATGCCATCTGGATTCTGGAGTCCATGCATAATGAAACCCTACTAATATCGATTTGAACTGAAATGAATCAGTCACATAGCAATATGGGGGGGGGGGGAGCTAGGGGCACACGATATCTTGAGTACATGCTTAACCAAACACCAGACTTATACCAATTTGAACCGAAAATGAGTCAGTCACATCTTTGACTACATGACAATATTAGGGAGGTGGGGAGGGGAGGGGGGTGGGTGGGGACTAGGGGCAGATGCTCTCTCAAGTCCATGTTTAACTAAATATCTGACTCATACCATTTGAACCAAAATGGGTAGGTCACATAACAATATGAGGGGGTGGGGTGGTGGGGTGGGGGACACATATTGTCTTGAGTCCATACATAACCAAACACTGACTCATACCCATTTGAACAGAAATGAGTCAGTTACATCTTTATCACATAGCAACATGGGGAGGGGGGGGAGGTGATAGGGGCTGGTGGGGCAGGGGCATATATCAGCTGGAGTCCATACTTAACGAAACACCGATTCATACCAATTGGGACCGAAAATGAGTCCTTAACATAAGCACAGCAATCATTTGCATTGCGATGCGTTTCTCGTGATTTTGATACCAGGCATTACCACCGAGAAAAATGGGCATTGCTCCCGGTTCCAGGTATTATAGGCCCCCAAAAATTATAACAATAATAGGTGAATTTTTTGTTTTTGCTGTTATAAATTTTCCGATATGAGGGCCTGGATTTTAATTATTGCCAATTTCAATACATTTTCGTGGCTGAAAGGAGGGGGCAGGTCTGGGGCGGGGGTTAGGGACTTGGGACATGACCTAAATTCATCACTGGTATCTAAACATGTCCAATGATTCAGGATGCAGATACAGACATATCTGGTATTTCTCTCAAGAAGATGGTGAACAATATCAGACCATGAGTCCTATGCCAAGATACTTGTCATCTTATCAAAATGATTGATTTCTTTAACATTCAATACATAAATTTAATGATTTTCAATCAACATTAACCTTTGGAGATTCCAATAAAGGAATGACATTGATATAATTGAATGAAACCAGTGATTGTGCTTAAAGTTCCTCTCAAGCAAGTTATAAGTGTACATGACATGTTACAAAGTTTGCAGTATTTAACTTTATTCCAATCACTTGAGATGACCTTGACCGCTTGTGTGAAACTTGTGTGAAACTTGTGTTAAATTTGAGCTCATTTCTTGAAGATGAAATAAACTTTTTTTCATGATTCCAAATACATTTACCATGAATTGTTTATGGGGAACCCCATAAGCAATTGGTTCCCCATAAGGGCATTATGGGTGTACAAAATACCCCATAAGACACCTCTTGCATGCGCACACTGAATACGCCACTGTGGAAATATCCTTTCGAAATATTTTGCCTCCCCAACTCCAAATTTCTTAAAATAGGCTATGGAATGGGGGAAGGTAAATAGAAGTTAAGTTGCAAATTTCACCTTTACCCTTATCCTAAATTTCAGCATGTTGGCACTGACTCAAACAGTAAGATGATTATTACGTAGCGAATTTACACAATTCAAAATAGCTATTGACGTAATTTTCAGACTGAAAACGAGGTTAGGAGAAATGACACCCTGTCAGCGGAAACTTCGGCCCATTAATCAAGGTTTGTTTGAAGTTTCTTGACATCCAAAAAACTATCTTTAACCTGAAATGTTGCTTTTGACACATATAAAAAATATGTAATCTGCAGCATAAATTTGATAAGAAATATTCTTGGTATTGGTAAATAAGAGACCTTCCAGAGACGTCGCCTCCCCCTCCCCCACCCCCCCCCCCCTTCCTTCCGGTGCCTCACATGAAATTTAGTTATTGATACATGTAAATTACTGTTATTTGCAAGATGAATTTGATAAGAAATAACCTTAATAAATGCCAGCTTCTGTAGCCTGTGACGGTTCGCAAAGCTGGTTAGATTTCCATGTTTAAACTTGATTGATTTCTCAAAGAAAATTGCTACATTTAAGGAGTTTAAACAATAACGATTGGGGAATCATTGGGAATTCAGAATTTTCTTGCTTGGTAGATATTATAGACCTCAGTCCATGTGGTTTTTCTTAACTCCATGCTCAGTCATCCCACTGTCCCATGAAGCTACTAACTGAGCTCCATGGTCATCCATTAGAAATTAAATGTTTATTCTTGGTAATTGGGTGCATCTCCATGGAAAAAAAAAAGTACTGTACTGTTTTTATTTCATTTTTAAGTTATTCATTTGTTTATTTAATATAATTGTGTGGCAGGCTCAGCTTGAAGAGCAAACATTTTGTTTAAATAATTGATTCTGCACAAGTAATACTGGGTTGTTGAATTTAAGGAACTGTTTGCGGCAAGTCATTGATGCTGAAAAGTGGAAGGTCATAGCAATGGCATTGGCAGGGTTGGTAATTTGACCGGCTGATCCACTATTTCAGAGTAATTTCATGTTGAAATTATTTATTGCTAATTGTATTTATAATCTCTTCAAAGTTCCAAAAAATTGTTTCTATTTTTTGCATATTGGTGGGCTATTATAAATGATATGAATTTGTTTGTCCTCCTGCCACATGTGTTGCACAATGGTTTTTAAGTAATTGCTGTGTTCTGTGTTTAGTCCAATATCTTGATTGCCTACCAAAAGGAACTTCAGCATATTTCTCTTTAGCCTGTTAGCAATTAAATCTCAAACCTTCTTCTTCAGGTAGCTTGATGTAATGATGTGTAAGGTCATATCAATGCAGATTTTAAGTATAAATTGTTGAAACATTGTTTTTATGATGCAAGATTTCGATTTTAAATACGCCAGCACCCACGTTTATGAGCGTGATATACATTGCATATACAGCGACGATTTTGATGCGAAAAACACGGAAATATGTGTATACCCTGTATATCGCATATCACATACAGATTAAGTCAAAATTCGGTTTATCAATTGGCAACTTGACTTCACTTTACGTTTATCGACCTTATACTAGATTTACTGACTAACGGTCAAATTTTATCAATGAGTCTCAAAAATAGCGTTGGGGGGGGGGGGGAGCATGTGAGTTTATACATCATTTGAGGCAATTTTTTCCTTATTCTGGCAAAACTGCACGTCTTAGAATATCTTCTTTGATAGTTTGACATTCTTATGTTCTTTATCAACAAAGAAAGTTTCCAGTGACAAGCTGATTTTGATAAGTATTGGAAAGTTTCGTAGGAATGAATGCAAATTAAAGGTTTTGTTGTCAACCAGGGAAGAAGAATGGGGAAATATGACCATGATGTCGGATGATCACAAATTTTGCACTAATTTTGAGTTATATTATGAAAATACATCTGATATATGCTACCATTTAACTTAGATTATTATATAAGGGGGAGGCACCCCACCTTCAGAAAAAAAGGGTTATCATTCCCCACAGTTTGGCCGTTGACATGTAAGTTCCGGTAAGATCATTCCAATCTCCTCTATTTCTCATCTCCCTTATTTTTAGAGGGTAGTTACACCACTGGATTATTGTTTATATGACCTGATTTTTCCAAGTGAAGGGACAAAACCAGTGACGACGCTAGGCTTTCATGCCAAGGACTCGGAGGCAAAAAAATTGAGCATAATTATAAGATTGTTAATACCCAAGAGGGCTAAGAAATGGCCATATGAGACCTCCATGGGGGGTACCCTGCCCCTGGTAGCTTAAACATTGGTTATTACACTTTCATTACATAGCCGCGGCGCTAAGCGCAGCGCTATTCAAGTTTATTCATTGCTCTTACTGTGCAACAGTCAGATTGGATTAGGCCATCCTGGCAGATGAGAGGCATTACTTTCTTGAATGCAGGGACTGTTGCATATCAATAATGCAAGCTTAATTAGCACTTGCCCCTGATTTTTTCATTTGATTCCAACGGATCTGCGCGAAGTAACCTATATCGTCTGTACAAAGTCAGATCTTACCATACATTTTCTTCTAACGTGGAAAACGTTACACAGAACATACGGACATGACTAAATGAGATCGTTTGTCGGGAAATGCAATGTACAATTTCCAATTTAACTTGGAATGCCTATGATATCTAAAGCATCTGGATGTTTTGTTTATTTTTGTAACATTTTCTTATTCAACAATTGGAAAACAAATTCAATTCAAATCCTATTGCACTGGTATTTGCGTTTGATAAGCTCTGTGCATATGATAAGCTTTGCTACAAAAGATACAGCGTTGGGAACAATGTATTTTGTGAATGCTCTTCTGGAAACCAACTGACCAATCCAATTCGTTTTGAAGACATGTTTCCCAAAGTGCTGTATTTTACACACGAACTCATATATGTATCCGCTCAAAATAAGACCCCAAAATTTTGAAATTTCATTTTATACAATTTTGTTCATATTTAAACATACATTTTTCCCTGTCAATTTGTGTGATTATACTTTACATTCATAAATATACTTTTATAATAAAGATATGCTTCCTAGTTTTTTTAAAACATTAGAAAAATCAACTGTTGACATAAGTGCTATTTTTCAAGCACGGGAAATTTACGGAGATATACGCTTGTCAAGAAAAGTAATTTTGAAATGGCTCTTATTCGATAAATATATGCCGTATTAGTCCAATTTTTGTGCTAATACTTACAAGCATGATATATTTCAATATAACAAAATTCTATAAATATAATAGTTTAGCAATAGTGAAAAATCTTTCTTTCAAACTTAGGTCGACCGCTATATGTTGACCTAAGTATAAAGTCGACGAAAGTGCTATATTTAAAGTAGTTAATGTCGACCAAAGTGCTATAAAAGATATATATATATATATATATATATATATATATATATATATATATATATATATATATATATATATATATATATATATATATATATATATATATATATATATATATATATATATATATATATATATATATATATATATATATATATATATATATATATATATATATATATATATATATATATATATATATATATATATATATATATATATATATATATATATATATATATATATATATATATATATATATATATATATATATATATATATATATATATATATATATATATATATATATATATATATATATATATATATATATATATATATATATATATATATATATATATATATATATATATATATATATATATATATATATATATATATATATATATATATATATATATATATATATATATATATATATATATATATATATATATATATATATATATATATATATATATATATATATATATATATATATATATATATATATATATATATATATATATATATATATATATATATATATATATATATATATATATATATATATATATATATATATATATATATATATATATATATATATATATATATATATATATATATATATATATATATATATATATATATATATATATATATATATATATATATATATATATATATATATATATATATATATATATATATATATATATATATATATATATATATATATATATATATATATATATATATATATATATATATATATATATATATATATATATATATATATATATATATATATATATATATATATATATATATATATATATATATATATATATATATATATATATATATATATATATATATATATATATATATATATATATATATATATATATATATATATATATATATATATATATATATATATATATATATATATATATATATATATATATATATATATATATATATATATATATATATATATATATATATATATATATATATATATATATATATATATATATATATATATATATATATATATATATATATATATATATATATATATATATATATATATATATATATATATATATATATATATATATATATATATATATATATATAAAGAGCGCTGGCACTGCTATTTTGAAAATGTTTGTCAGTACATGCGCACAGTGGTTGATTTAATGCTATGAGCACATTGCCTTCACCGTCGCTATCAATGTTCGACAACTTTTCAACTAATCAGATACATCCATCCAAGGCGCTGTTTGAAACTTAGTCAGTAGCGAAAGCTCTTACACAAAACGCAACTTTTCATTTTTCTTTATTAAACTCAAGCACAAAACGTAAGTCAGTGTCTCAATATAGTACCATTGCATATATCTATTTATTTTGTATTACGTAAAAGTGATCCAAGACGATAAAAGACATTGTCAAAAGTTGACCTGTGATCATCGCGGAAAGGCCTAGTTTTTCTAGCTCGTAGTCGAAATTCATCTGCACTTCTATGATAAGCCAATGCAGCAGTCTTAACTTTATAAGGTATATATACAGGAGCGTTTTCTGACTGTATAGCAGCCATGTAGTGGCTATAGCATATGCTACAGTCAGATGTTATCTGACTAGAATATATCCTCACTGAAGCAGGTGTTTTGGCTGAGGGATCGCTACATGACTTCATGAAGGGTAAATTCTATAACACAAAATCCACCAACTTCTTGCTGCTGTTATGGAACAAGCACTATTCTCCAAGTTCTTAGAATTAGCGCAAAATGCACAGAAGTCCTTAGCACAAGAAATCATGTCAGATTATGACATCACTGTTGAATACTGTCGACTTATTACTGAGAATGCTGCATTCCAGGATCTCATGAAGAAATATGATACTTTATCCGTTCTGTCATTAATGGAAAATACGGAGAGTACAGCAGCATATTGGGCGATCTACGTGTATTTCATCAACATGTTGTATCAAGAGATTCTGCGGGCTGTTCGAACCAATAACATTGATGGCTATATCAATGTGCTCCCACATTGTGCTTGGTATGTTCTTTGGTTTAAAACGACCAAATTATGCTAGATGGAGATCCCTTTCCCCCCACAAGCTGCAGAATATGGATTGCAAAGCTCCTGAAATTTTGAAGAAAGGTGTCATACCAATCCGACGGACAAGCAAGTCTTATGCCAGGTGCTCAATTGATTTTACTTTGGAACAAACTATTAACAGGAATACTGCTTTTTCCATGAGAGGTATTACAGCTTTCACAAATTCACATGGTGCCTTCAGGAGATGGTCCATTATTCTCATCCAACCTAATGTGGCTCCGACAGAACTTTGTGAGCTAGTCAGGCTTCTCAAAGGAGACGAACCCGTTTATCAACTAAGGAAATGGAGAATTCAATGTGGCAATGCTGACAAGAATACGATAAGCAGGACCCTGAACAACACATGCAACCCATTTTCCTCTTATTCTTCAGCTGAGCTAGTGAATGTGTCATCTGGAAGAGCAGCGAATAATTCAACCAAGAGATATTTCTTAGAAACACTAGAGCGAGGAAAAAGCTTTGATTACAGTTTGAAAAAATGTGCAGAAGACAGTGTGGGATTTCTGAAGCCTTTGACAAGAATCTAGGCTTTCAATTTTGCAGCAGAGAATGTTAAAAATAAGAATGCAGTACGGAAGCGGAATGTGGCAGAGGTAGTCAGCGATGTTTATTGGCGGATCTAGCTGTATCATCTATATGATCTAAGACACGCCATGCACTTGACCTTCATAATATTCTTAGCTTTCGCATTACTGAAGTGCTTCTTTCCTTGCTCGTAGAACGGAACCCCCTCAAGACAGACAAAGCAGCTCTTACAAAATTCCTTGAAGGTAGAAAGGAAGTTCTTGTTGTGGATACTAGTCTTCCCTCAATCACAGCCACAGTGATAGATGGAGGTTTATCGTTCATGAAATCGTACTTCAACACAACAAGTCCAGATACACCACCAAGGTTAGAGATCTTTTATTGAAGGTTTGTTTTGAATCGAGAATAATAAATTCACCTAGTTCTTCACAAGTATCAAACACCATCCATTAAGACTGTAGGCAGAAACTCTCACCATTCACCGGATGTAGCATTCATTATCACAGGACCTGATCAAGCCAAGCAACAGAGTGGTACAGAATTACTTAAAAATGGGTCATTCAAAGAAGAGTTTGCAAAGTTTTGATGGAAGAATGGAAAAAGCCATAGTATGGGTCAATGATTGGAGATAAAACACTTAATGTCTCACATGGTAGTGTGTGTATGCGAATGAAGAACGAGAACAATCTACTGCAAACACAAGAGCCCCACAGCTATCAATATCAACACGAAGAGGGCTGATACACTCATTGCATTTCACAAAACATTATTTCCAGTGGTGACATTCTCGTAAGGTCCACTGATACAGACATCCTCATTATTCTTAGGCTCTGGAAGATCGACGGGATAAACATTATCATGGACTATGGATCTGGGTAACCACCGAAGATAAATTAACGTCTCTAACCTAGCTGATTCTCTTGAAAGAAACAACATGATTTACCCGACGCACTTATTTATTTACGCCCAGATTAGTTGTGATTATACTTCATGTTTCTTCAGAAAGAAAAATGAACCCTTCAAAGGACGGAATCAGATGTTACTTATGAGACTGCAGTAAGATCTCTGACTTTGGA
Source organism: Chiridota heheva (assembly GCA_020152595.1). NCBI lineage: Eukaryota > Metazoa > Echinodermata > Holothuroidea > Apodida > Chiridotidae > Chiridota > Chiridota heheva. The sequence goes on along the minus strand of JAIGNY010000427.1, from coordinate 17,418 downwards.
TGAATTAGAAATTCAGGCGTTACTTTGTTTGTCTGCTCCTTGTATGGATTCAAAACATCAGACATAAATGCTGAAATGAAGCCCGATTTAAGGCATTCGTATGGATAAGTGGTGGTAAAAAAGACCCTCTTTTCCAAAAATAAAGAAGATAAAATGTGCTTCTTTTCCTCCATGCGCCAAAACATTTCACAACCATATTAAAATGGCAAATGTGGCAAAACTGTGCAGGAAATGGCTGACCAGGTTGATCAACTTGTAAAAAGAGAGTCCCACAGACTGACAGACTACAGGTTGAAATTGATCCAAAGGGCTTTGAACCAGACTGGTAATCAGGAAGTTCAGTTCCACACTCCCGAAAAAATGTTTGGTAAAATTCACTGGTTAAAACAGTTTCACTACGTTCCATGTTATTTTCATGCCACTCGATAGTTTTAATCTTTAACATAACTATCCTGGTGAAAATCATTATCTCATTGGCAAATTTTATCAGCTTATGCAGACACCGCTTCTGATTGGCCAAGTTTGCCTCGAAGCATTCTGCTGTTGTAATGGTACCGGTACGTATATACGCGCTCAACGTTCAGCAGGTTACATCAGGAAGTTCAGCTTATACTGCGCGTGTGAAGTCGGCAGACATGGCGGAATGGATTAATTTGTGTCAGATAGTGATGAACTATAAATTGGTTCAGCTTGTGGTTGTTATTGTACTCATTGACCATTAGACCATGGGTGTATAGCAGTATGTAGTATAAGTTTCTAGATATTGAAGAAAATATATGCTATGGCAATGCACTGCACCAGTAATCACGTAATTTCGGCGGATGAACAAATAACGTTGAGAACCACTCATTATTTCACTCTGTCATTGTTACCGGTGTATTCTTTGACCATGAAAACATAGGTGTTGACAGTTTTCTAGATATTGGAAGAAAATATATTTATGGTAATGGCATCAGCTATTACGTAATTGTAGCCGATGAATAAATTACAGAGAAATTACTCGTTAATTCACGATGCCATGGTTTACCATTGTATTCACTGACCATGAAAACAAAAGGGTGCAGACACATTAATTGTAATGTTATCAAGTATAGGACTCAGATATTGCTGAAATATATTTGTAGTAATGACGTCATGATCACGTGATTTTGGCAGAAACCCCGGCCTCGACCCGGCAGCAATGCATTTTTGTAACGTGGGAGGAAGGGAGGAAGGGAGGAGAAGGGAGGAGGGGATTTCAACCCATTAAGTCAGTTGTTCGGTGCATTTCACTTGATTAAAAGTTCTGGGCTCCCGGGCTATATATTCATAAAAGTACAAATTTGCGGAAATATTCATTAATGATTTATATCAGATCACATCAGAAGTTATCATTCTAATATCATTAAAGTAAATTCTCAAACTAAAAAAGGCACAAAAGTCTTCTTTTACATTTTTTCCTTAAATTAAGAAAACTGGTAAAGGCTATAATACAACTTTTATCAGTAGGACTTAAAAAATATCACCGAAGGTATCATATTAATGACATTTCCCTTTCTATTATTTTCTGTTTCAGAAATAAACGCAAATAGAATGGATAAACTCCTACTTATATTAGTACTCGGTAAGTTAATTTGTAAAAATGAATCAGAAAAACTGTTTTTACTTATTTGATTTGAATAAATAGCAAATTATATACATATTTCACCATGAGTATAAATAAGATAATTCTGAGTGGCACATGGCCGAGAAAATTGTTTCCAGTAATTCATAGATAGAAAAGTGCGTTACAAGAATTTGTTTGTGTATAAAGCGGCTCGTTTTATCAGGGAATGCCTTTACAAAACTTACTCTAAATTGACACAATTTCTCAACGTCTTATCGTATATGTATAGGTTATGATTTTGTAATGTATTTTTACATATAGATTTGCTATAATTTCTCATTATTATACTATCATACATAGATTTTTACCTTTTTTCCTATTATAGATATATTTTATATATATTTATACTGGATTTTCAATAAACATGAAATTTGAAAAGGAGATAAAATTTGTGAGTTAATGGAAATGTGTACGTAACCTTCATTCATACACAAATATAAGTCATCAATTTTATACCTAAAAAGTATCTAAGTATCTTACATTACCCAACAGGGCTTACAACAGCTTTGGAATTACCGGTTATGTGCCCGTCTGAGCTTCACATACGTGAAAATACAACTGCGGAAATTTCGTGTAATTTCACAACTGCCAGCCTGTGCAGGATATCTTATGGACCTTTAATGGAAATCATTTGATAAGTACAACATCCGACAGTGCGTCTTCTCCGGGATATTATTTGGATGAAGATGGAACTTTGACTATTATCAAAGCACGAAAAGAACAAGAAGGAAACTACTCATTGATAATATTGGCAAAAAATCCGGCATTTGTTT
>JAIGNY010000427.1:0-10000 GCA_020152595.1 Chiridota heheva | reverse complement strand
CTTTAAACTCACTTCTAGAATCAAACGTATGTTTGCATCGGAAAAAATGTTGTTTGTTTTTAACACGCCAATGCAAAACTGACTGTACATATTGGATATCAATTCTGGTACTTGCTTACTCTGAATTTTTGTTTTTATCATCTCTTGTTTTGTATCATCTTCACGAAAAGTTTCATATTCACCGGAAAACCAAGAGAAAGAGCGGCTTCCACTAACGACTATCTTCTTGTGGATTTTAGGCTGGCATGTTTCATTTTCATTTTTGTTGTTAATAAATTCGAAAACTAAAGGTAACGTCAATGCGTTGTTGTATCGAAATTCTCTAGAGATAAAATAATTATCATCATCGTCATCGTCATGTTGATAAGATGATGATGATGATGATGATGATGATGATGATGATGATGATGATGATGATGATGATGATGATGATGATGATGATGATTATGATGGTGATGGTGATGGTGGTGAAAGGTGGTGGTGGTGGTGGTGGTGGTGGTGGTGGTGACGATGACGATGACGATGACGATGACGATGACGATGACGATGACGATGACGATGACGATGACGATGACGTGACGATGACGATCGAAGATGACGCTGCTGCCACTGCTGCTGCTGCTGCTGCTGCTGCTGCCTGCTGATGATGATGATGATGATGATGATGATGGTATTGATGATGATGATGATGATGATGATGATGATGATGATGATGATGATGATGATGATGATGATGATGATGATGATGATGATGATGATGATGATGATGATGATGATGATGATGATGATGATGATGATGATGATGCTGATACTGATGCTGATGATGGTGATGGTGGCATTTATATGTAGTTTCAATTAAAATCATCATTGAAACTCATTTTGAAATATCATAGATTGATTAAGACCAGAAAAATGTGATTTTGTTAATGCCAGGGATATTTTGCCTGTTTTGTAACATTGCCATAAAATTTGCCTTTTTCTCAGGAAAACCGTATCGGAAAGTTGCAACACGTAAGTTTAATTTGTCGCCCAACACTATACTGGAACTTCTAAGCTATAGAAATGAATTAATGCACATTTTTCTTGCACATCATTTTTATCGACACTTAATCAGTAGAATTTGTATTTTGTGAAAAAGTATTGCCCATAAGATGAGTGATTTCCATGCTACTTTATTTCTTAATTAGAAATGTTAAATTCCCACAAGAGGATAATCTCGTTGCATATGAAAACAAACTACTTTATGTAGGATAAATATGTGATAGCAATACTTGTGAGCAATTCCCTAAGCAGATGTAAATCTTCATTGCTCAATATTATTTTCTAACATCGTTTCTCATACCATATTCAGTTCAGGAGCAACCCAAAAAACTGGGTACTTGAAATACTAAAAAATTGGGTACTTCTATGTATTACTTCATCGCATGACCCTACACATTTGACTAGCCCACACTAAACATATGGGGTTTCTCATTTTTTCGCTCGGATTGTCCATAATTTCAATGGATAACCTGGAATTTGGAGAACGGATAGTAAATAAATATTCAGCACTTTTGCCGCTGCTTTTGAAATTCATTGTTGCTTCTTTGAAAATGAACAAAACAGACTGCCCAAAATCTATTTTGTTCATTTTCTCAAAGGCAACGATAATTTCAAAGTAGCGGCAAAATGTTTGAATATCTATTTACTATCTGTCTCCAAATTTTCAGGATATCCAGTGAAATTTTGGACAATCCAGCAAAATGAAACCTATTTATGTGAAGCTTATGAAGCTATGCGATAACATATCATAAAACTACCCAATTTTTGGGTAAAAGTACCAGTTTTTCAGGCTATTCCCAGACTGATATTTCATATAAGATAGCAATACAAAATTATTTAATGATAATTAGAATCCATGGCTTTTAAATTTTGATAATGTTGATATATTTGTATTGACTTTTTAGCTACTGTCATTACTATTGTTTTTAAAGATGAAAACGGTGATACAGACCAACCAATTTCCCTGGAAGGTACGTAACATTTATGTAAATTTGCCAAGTTTATAATCAAAGTAAAAGTCACCACGAAGGCTGCTTTCATGTCAAAAATAGTATTTTCCTTTAACCATCTGACATTCTCTTTGTAAATCAAGCTCATATGGTCAGGGTGTACTACGTTTTGTGTGCATTCATATAAAAATATAAAACGAAGAACATCTTTCTACCAGAAAAAATGTACAAGCTACAAATAAGGACAAGATCGTAAAAAAGATTGCTCCTATGACAACTTACAATGAATTCAACATCGTTCTTGAAATTCATGCATGTGTTACAAGTAACAAATATAAATCAATTTCTTTGATATCTATTCGATATTGTAATATAGGATTCTACACATAGGACATTTCTAATTTTAATGGATTCAACATGCTTTATTATGTTCTCCCGTCCTCATGTTCAATAAGGTGCCTGAAAGTTTATTATATGAAAATCAATTTAAATTGTTTTTAGTTCAACACCTACCCAGAAAGCCTTTTCATGACTTGTCCTTCTCTTAAAAATTTGTTCAGCAAATTATAACCACAAACTTACTGTACAAGTAGTGAGACCACTTTATCTTAATTAAAATAACCACACAATAAGGACTTCATCATTGCTAATATGATACTCAGCTCCAAGTTCCACAACAACTAAGGTTTCAGAATAAAAGAAAATAAAGAGGAAAATCTGACCCGACCTGGTTATGTATCGGTCAGGTCTGACTATTAAAACTTTAAGGAGCAAACAAGTATTGAAGACGTTTTTATAACACTTTGTGTCACAATTTTGTATCAATATCAAAATGTGAATTGTCATAAAGCTATTATTATAACATTATTCATAAAATATCATGCAAAAACTGTTTTAAAAAGTTTTTTTAAAAATATTAAAAAAAACATTTTCATGACACCACAAAATGATATTATAAAAACATTTTCACAATTTTGAAAAAACTTTTCATGATTTTAAAAACATTGTTGTTTTACTGGAATAGACATGTACCTATTTACAGTCTTTTCACTTTCTTATAATTTTTTCTTAACATATTGTATTAATATTATATTAAGTTCTTGGGACTTATTTCCAAGAAAACTACAATCAAAAGTCACTTGAACTTTCGTTAACCAAAAGAATATCAATCCACCTCAGTAAAGTGTTCGAAATCTGAAACGGGTAAATTATTTGATCAATTAATGATTTTTACAATTTTGTGATGATAAAATATCACAAATTTAATAAAGTTATATTAGTTTAACTTCTCCTTAATTACAAGACCAAAATAATTTTTCCTCAATAATTCAATTTCAATATTTTCAGAAGTGGCAGTTTTCCGTATTTTTAAACTAGTAAAACCATACAAAATTATAATTTAAACTCCTCAAGTTTTCATAAATGCATAATCAATGTTATTCCGAGAAATTACTCCAAAAAATGATGTAGTAGTAAACATGTGGAATTACAAAAAAGTTAATCTTTAGTATTCACGGTTTCTGAAACCCATGTCTCTGCACACCAAAAAGTGTAACCTTGCAACAAAACTTAAGCTATAATTTTCCCCAAGCTCTCTGTCATTGAGTAAGTTCCTACAAACATGAGTGGAATCAAAAAGATTTGTTTCTAAATTCTTCTGAAACTTAGATTAAACAGATTTTCTTATCATGACGTGGTTTCATCAGGAGGCTCAATTACACATTCTGTCACCTCTACTGGCCGCTTGCATATGCAAATGAGCCTTGTCAGCCAATCAGAAACCTAGTCAATATAACTGAACTAGAAAAATAAGAATTTGACAAAATATTCTTTACACGTCCCAATTTACACCATGGTCAAGTCTCAGTCAGCCATTAGCAACACACAGTGTACATGGGCCTACAGAGATCGAGATTATGACACATACATTAGCACTGTGTAACAACAACAACTGACGTTAGGCCTTTGCGTTAGAGTCTGCGGCCGTCAAATCTACATTAAAACATTCTAAAGTCTAAAAATAAACATTGTTTGTATCAGTGTCAATGGTCGAAGGTTCTTATAGGTTTTAATTTTGACTACATACCTCTTCATATCTGCAACTGCTAGAACTTACGGTATTTTGAGGGTATATCAGGTCAAACAAAATGGATCCTGAGACAGCCACAAAGTTCTTTGCTAAGTACATTTGCCTTGCTGAGTTACGATTCAGCTCCGTTTCAAGAAATGTAAAAAATCCAGTTAGCGCAATTCTTGTATTTGGCAAATATATTATCGCTATTGCCATCTAAAACGTAGCTCTGGAATTTAAAAGTCAAAGTTAGTATAAATTATCTCAAACATATTGTTAAGTGAGTGAATAAACGCTGACAGAAACAAGCTGATATCTTTTTTCTTAGAAAGCAATTGTCATTCTTAGTCGTTGCTCCAGAAATGTCATCATGCATGCGCGCTGAGACAGAAACCACAAGTAATTTGTGATCGGTTGATCACGTTGCTTATGAATAAACAAATTAAGACAGCTTGCCCATACTGCCATATGCTGTATGAATGTCTAAATTAATCAAAATAATATTTAACTTTTGTCTAAGTTTTTGTCATTTTTCTTCAGAGTAAATGCAAAATATTTTCATTTATGGTGATAGAATAGGAAAATAAACTACTTATGCTCGCCCAATATTGGTAATATCACGGCTCGCCCAAATGTTTTGAAGAATAATAGGTTCGGCTTCCGCCGAAACATTATTCTTCGTCATTGAGCTTGTCGGTTATACCCAACAATGTTCTCGCAATTGCAGTTTATTTCTTAAACAATTGATAATTGTCAAATCAAAAAAGCCAAGAATCTGGAGTTAAGTAGCATCTTAACAGCATCAAGCATTATAAAAAAAACTGTATAAAGTAGAAAAATACTGATATTTAAAAGCGATTTTACAGTTTAGAGCAACAAAAAGTGTTATCGTGAACCCGCTTTCAACAATTTTCTTTCATATATCACTTATTTATAATCAAATCTAATCCATGAGCATGAAGGGATATGATACAAGATGCATGTTACATGCTTATGCTACTTTCTATACTTTTTGGTAGTTGGTATTACTTTAAAACTATGAATAGAATACAAATGAATGAATAAAATCTATGAATAAAAATATCGCGTTGTACTTCAACGAGACATGACGTGACTCATTACGAAGCACAGTTTTAATTTGTTTTTCAATTTCAAACCACTTTCAGCACTCAAATGTCATACTTTCTCGTTCTTATCTGTATCTGATGACTTCTCCTGTTTTTATTTGGATTTTTCTAACTTTTTCTTCTAGATCTTTCCCATATTTTTTCGTTTCCACGCCTAAACACAACACTACACATTTTGTAGTTTATCTCACACACAGCGCACCGGGGCCTGTCGCCTAGTGCGGGCGGCTCCTAGCTTTTCTGTCTTTCTTTACTACCCATTTTCCTTCCATAATCGGATCTTCATGCCTCCTCTTCCACTACCGCCCCTGCTTTATACGGCGTCAACGACATGATTGTCACTGCAGCAAAAGCATTACGCGATAAACATAGCAACTATCCAGGGTCTTACGTGATATGAAAGGTCGCCTTGCGAGGAGTTGATCATCGAAGATCAAGTCGTACCAGGAGTCACGTTGTAGATTTGGCATCTTTTGGTAAAAGATGCCTTGCAAAACGATACATTTCGAAAACTTTCAGTCAAGTGGACGTAAGCGTTCATCGAAGGATTATCACGGATCAACGTTCCACAACGTTCCAACGTTGGCCGGTAATAAAGAGAAATGTTGAACGACTTTGACGTTTTAATGGACAGGAGACGTTGAGAAGGAAGAACAAATCCTGTGACTTGTAGAAATGAAGAAGATGAAGAAGATGAAAAGATGAAGAAGAAGAAGAAGGAAGAAGAAGAAGAAGAAGAAGAAGAAGAAGAAGAAGAAGAAAAGAAGAAAGAAGAAGAAGAAGAAGAAGAAGAAGAAGAAGAAGAAGAAGAAGAAGAAGAAGAAGAAGAAGAAGAAGAAGAAGAAGAAGAAGAAGAAGAAGAAGAAGAAGATGAAAGAAGAAGAAGAAGAGGGAAGAAGAAGAAGAAGATGAAGAAGAAGAAGGAGGAAGATGAAGAAGAAGAAAGAAGAAGGAGGAAGATGAAGAAGATGAAGAAGAAGAAGAAGAAGAAAGAAGAAAGAAGATGAAGAGGAAGAAGAAGAAGAAGAAGAAGAAGAATGAAGAAGAAGAAGAAGATGGAAAGAAGAAGAAGAAGAAGAAGATGAAGAAGAAGAAGAAGAGGAAGAAGAGATGAAGATGAAGATGAAGAAGAAGAGAAGAAGAAGAAGAAGAAGATAGAAGAAGAAAGAAGAAGGAGGAGAAGATGAAGAAGATGAAGAAGAAGGAGGAAGAAGAAGATGAAGATGAAGAAGAAAGAAAAAAGAAGAAGAAGAAGATGAAGAAAGAAGAAGAAGAAGAAGGAGGAGAAGATGAAGAAGAAAAGAAGAGGAGGAAAGAAGAAGATGAAAGAAGAAGAAAAAAAGAAGAAGAAGACGATGAAGAAAAGAAGAAAGAAAGAAGAAGATGAAAGAAGACGAAGAAGAAGAAGAAGAAGATGAAGAAGAAGAAGAAGAAGAAGAAGAAGAAGAAGAAGAAGAAAGAAGAAGAAGAAGAGAAGAAAGAAGAAAAGAAGAAAAGAAGAAGAAGAAGAAGAAAGAAGAGGAAGAAGAAGAAGAAGATTAATACCAAGACAATCATCGTCTTTCTCCCGTCTGGTTATCTTGCTCTTTTGCGCACACCATCGTCATTCGGTTTGTCCCCGCATTGGCCTTTCATACTCCGAGAAGCACGATCTTGCCTCCTGTCTCGCTCTATCCTATTCGTAGATTTTGCCTCTCACCAGCAACAACAGTAGTGGGACTTCACCTAAAAAAAAAAAGATCATTACCCGGACACTTGGACCAGCAAAACGAAAAGCCAATTGTGGCATGACGGCCAAAAAGAAACCGTTGAACAGAAAAGCAAGATATGCTTTAGGAACATTGGACCGATACGCCTAAGAATATCCACCGAAAGAAAGTTCAAGCCACCCGGGTCAGTCCCAGTATCCGTTCCCGAAAGTCGGCCTTGAAAAAAAAATCAATCGTTTTCATACGGGAAAACCCCTGTCCTTTTTCTTATAAGAAGAACAGTCGTTTAAAATCATTAACCCTATGCCCCTCCCTGTCGTTCGCAACCCCCTCCTTGCCCCAAGTCAGAAATGGAGCTTTTTTTTGTTCCTCCGACACAAAATGGTGATCGGGACAGCAAATACGTCAAATATTGTCGTTTTGGAGGATTGAGCTCCCGGGATCAATTTCATTTTTCCCGGAACAGGAAGCAAATTCGGATATAAACAAACCCCAACTTTAAAAGTGAACATCAAAAAAACGGTGGAAGCGATTGCAACGTCAACGAAGATGATGAATGGTGGCCCCCGTCAATTGTTTTTATTCGATGTTTTCCCAGACGGGGTTAACTAAACTTTATGACTCGACGTTGAATACCCTTACAGAGCGTATCGAGACTCTTTATGACGAAAGCCAAAGACATACATCGCTTCTCAATTTTCTTTAAAGACACTGCAGGACATTTGTACTTCAACGATTTGACTACCAATAGCATTGCCAACGGGACTTGCAACAACTTGTTAAAAAAAAGGCAAAAAGTGTTTGAGATGGGGGATCCTCCACCGACATATTTTTAAAAACAACTTTTTTCCCCGGGTGGAAGTACGACTTAAACTCTTGAAGAAAAGGTTTTTTTTTTGGCATCGGAACGCAGCTGGACTTTCGTGTGATTATCTTGGGGACCATTCTCTAAGTGCCAAAAAAAGTGCAACGACACCCCCGTGCTCAATGACTTCACCCCCCCTCAACGAGAGCCGGCCGCAAGATCCAACCATTATCGAAATATTCCCGCTGGAAGCCAAAATTTCAACAGAAATGTACTTCTGGGCGAGCTCCGAGGATCGTTGTTTGTCTGGTGGGCCCCCTTTCAACGGGGCCCACAAGAAGAACCCGTTTGTTTTTAAACTTCCGGATTGAATTATCTCCCCTTCACGTCGATGAGACGCAGATCCCCTTCCCCCCCTACCCCAAACTTGGTCATATCTGTCAACAAACTGCCGAAACAGGGGAAAACTTCGGTTTGGGTTTCAAATTTAACGGGATTGACTTTCCCCCCCCAAACCCTTTTCATCTACGCCAAATTCAAACATCATCGAAAAAATCAAAACCGCAACTATCTCGCTTTTTGAAAAATTTAGTTCGATTTGTTCGAGTGTTGAAAAAGACCCCACACATGGCTTGTGTGGACGTGTTCGAGGGAATTACAGTTACATTCCCCTTTGGAAGATCCGAGTATCTTGGTGCGACGGATCGAGTTAAAAAGGGCGGGGTTGGGTTTTCCATTTAGTCCCCCAAACCCCGGGTTTTTAAAATATTTTGCTCGTACGGCGAGCCCCCCCCGTTTTTTCATTCGACGTTTTTTAAAAAAAAAACCGATTGTTTACAACCACAAAAACCCTTTGAGTTCCTCGACATATGTATACCCCTTGATTTATTATCTGGTTCACCGGGGGAAAGGGTCGGGCGGGAAAGCATAACGGGTTTGTTTTTCAACAAAGGAACGCAACGCGAGAGTTTACTTTTTTACTTCCCAACATTAATGCTAAAACGATGATATAAGACGTATGTTTAATAATGATTGAATTAAATGCGTATAAGATGTTCTTATGATGATTATAACTCAGATGCTTTTAAGGTGTTCTTTGTAATGATGATATATTTTTTAGCGTCCTCTATAAAAACATTGATCAGTCATCCTAAAATGACCGAAGCCGGAAAGGATGTATTACCCTGTCTCTCATCGAAGCGACAGACTTTGAACAAAGTAGATAATCTTTGTTTTTATAGAGGCGCTTGTTTTATGTTGTGCATGGCATATATTGTTAAAAAAAGTTATGAAAAGGCAAAGATGACGGTGTGTAACATTCGGTAAATTCAGACATGAAAATGAGTATCAAACAAACACTGGCTGTTTCACTGTCCGCCGACAGGTCCGCAGCGATCCGTATTAACCAATGTCCGCGCAGGCACACAAGACAAAAAGCTGTCGCATTAGGGAGGCAACGCTCTCACGTCTCTAGCTTCAACGGAAAGTTTTACGTTCATATGCGACAGTATTTACGCACCCGGATGTAGGGACGACGCCTATGAGCGCCAAGGAAGTATTGCCCTAAAATTCAAGCAAGGGCCTTGATAAGTCGCCGAGCTCATTTGGTAACGGATACGCTCAAGAAATTAAAGGAAAGTATCCATCGCATCTAATCGGGAAAAAGCTCAAGCTGGTGCTTGGGCAGCACACCTACGTCACAATCTCTTCATTAAAGACAATCTATACGTACATATCAGGCAGTACAGCAACGTTCCTTTTGTGGCGAAGTACCACACCAGAGAAGGTACTCTCACACCGAGCAATGGATGAGTTTGACACGTCTCGAGACTTTTCGTCAAGTGTTTTATTTTGAAAGACGAAGAAAACGCAATCAAGCAAGAAACCTCGACATTCAAGCAGAAAGACCAGCACACCTGATGACTGCATTCATACGAAGCACGTGCAGCAAATCCAACCTTGTTTGCAGCCGTGGTATGTCTGTTGAGAAAGAGTCGACGTGTAACAACCTTGCCTTACAGTCAGAAACATATCTTCTGATTGGAATGAAGCAGGATGTCATCGGCTAATAATTACTAGCACCTTCTACTGAAAAAGTTATAACAGTGCCGAATCCAAAAAACAACCCATCATTCTTTGTAGCTCTTCGCGAAAAACACATCATAGCTCAAACCGGTTGAAATGAAATAAACGAAACAAATGGTAACGTGTACTACCATAACAAGCATACGGGAGAAATGCGATTCTCACCACCTCCTTCGAGTCCTGATAGCATACCTTTGAAGAGGAAAAAACAA
>JAIGNY010000426.1:107500-113527 GCA_020152595.1 Chiridota heheva | reverse complement strand
TCATATGGACACATTGTTTGAACTCGATTAAAATTGTTTGATTAATATCTCAACCAAGTGCTACACGATTCGTTGGCCCTTATTCACGGTAGATATTAATGAAAACCCTTAAGTTAATTAACGCTTGATATAGTCCAGTCGGTTAAGGCGATGGACGTAGGTTTTTTTTCGAACCAACAGTTGTAGGCGCCCTTATCCTCACAAACGTTCTGCATGTGGTGTATTAGTATTACCCTTACTAGGTTCTGTTTTACTACTTTCCAGACATATCCAATGTTTTTTAAGGCACAAAATTTAAGGAAAATATATGTTATTATACATAAAGACTTTTTTTTCTTCTAAGTATTTATAGTAGACTTAATACACAAGTCATTAATATACAGATGAAACATAGCTTTAAATTTAAGTATCTCCTTAACGGATTAAGATATTGAAGTAGTTTCTTCACCATTTTGTTATTGTTAAAGTCTACTGTCATATAAGACTACCTTGTTTGACCAATGAAGTAATCCTTAATCTAGGGCCAAACTGCTATTGTTAATAGGCGCTAAAACACCACAAGTTGGACCATTTTTTGTGCTCAGCTTAAATCTCAAAATAAAGTAGTCTTCATAGACAGCAAGGAATTTGCGCCACTTTTAGATCTTACCGAAGTACAAATTAGCAGCAAAATATTCCATCAAAATCTGTTGAGCATGCATCAACCATTTTATAAGCATTTTTAAATCACACACTTCAAGTTGCATATTTTAGGCATCATGTTTTTTTAAACACCAAGGTGATGTACATAATTAATTCTTAATAGAACAAAAAAGTGGAAATGTACTTCTTATAAACAAGAAGAAGAGGAACTTACTAAACAAAATTTGATATTTTTTTATTATGCAAATACATGTCTAATATTTTCTTTACATTTTGAGGTTACACGAATAGTATTTAGTATGTTAGATAAAACAAAAAGTCTGAAAGGTATTTAGATGTGTAAAGGGAAATTTAACAACATCTAATCTAGTACTATTTGTTTACAAAACTATTAAACCTATCAATATATGCAAAATGACTATTTTTATTATGCAAATTTTCATGCAAATTTGTGACGCATTACAGGGAAACCTTGGCATTTTCTGATATAAATCCTTTGTTGTTTAATTGTCTCTCATAAGTCTTTGAAGTTATACAGCAAAATCGTATCCAACGTTTCGAGTGTTTACCATATCTCCACTTAAATTGTAGCAGTAATGTATATTTTCCTTACAGGAATATTACCGTGAATTTTCATAGAGGACTCTGAGAGAAACAATTAGGTGTAAAATCATGTGAATATCCTTTTTTTTTCTTTTAGGACTTATTGCATATCAAAGATTGCGTGAGGGTATTGAAAATTAACTTCTCAGTGGAAAATGTGACGTCATGAAGGCAGATCCAATACATTTTTTATGTGTTTTTATAAAACAAAACAATGTTTTTCTTTTACTTAAGAGTATAAGGTTCATGAGCAGATGGGCAAAGCAAGTTATTATAAAGTGCATTATATACCCATCTCAATATTATACCCATCTCAATAAATAAGCAGAAAATTGTTCCAGTATTTTCGGAAGAGGTAATCAATTTTTAAAGATATACACACAAATTGTCTCGGATTTGTCTTTATTACATCTCACTGTACACTGTATGTCACTTTTCAATATGCCCGCGCAATCTTTAAAATTCAGTAACTCCTAATCAAAAAAGATATCAACATGGTTTTTACACAAAATTGTTTCTTACATATTCCTGTATCATATATATGAAAATGAATTTTTCTTTAAATGCATTCAGATTTTGAGTTGTGTGCCCAGACATACATCTCAGATTTAGCATAAATTAGATGTTGATCAAACTCTGATCAGCCATACCTCTAGCATGAATAGTCATGCCCAAATCACGTAGTGAATCCTCCAGATTAGGGAATGAAAGCATGTATATTGAAATTAGTGTGTCACACGATAAAGAAAAAGTCAATAACAATATATTACAGTCGATGCCAAAACTTTATTCATTTAATCTAAAAAATCGATAAAGCGTAGTTGAACTTGTTTAGTGTTCTACAAAGAATAAAATATCACGTCTTTCGTAAATTCACCAAATTTTCCCTGTACAAAACTTGCTTGTGACTTTACAAAGAACGATCGCGCAGTTGAACGTATACCTTAGCGAGACAGAGCGTTTCGCTCAAGCATATGCACGAAATACGCAGTGATACCTAACTACCGTTCCATTTCTGACTATCTGAAACAGTGATCAACCACATAACAAAGATAGTGTTGAAAAATACTAGTTTTTAATTGTTTTCTTAGATTAACTTCTGAACATTCGGTTTTTGAAATTTTAAGATGTGTAAATTTTTTCATAGAAAAATGGTGTTGACTCGGAAAAAGTGGCGCAGTTTTTTAAAAGAGACCGAAAGTTGGGGGAGCCCTTTATAGCCCACAGACGACGTAAGGGCTAAGGTTACTTAAATATTCATATTAAATAGAAAATTGTAATACCGTTGCGTGCCAGATAAGTATTTGATTTTTTTAAGGGACCCCCTCAAAATACGCCTTCATTTTTGGTCCAGTGCTCCTTTAACACTATTTTGAAACTCCTTTAACACTCCTTTGACACAATTTTGTTTTTATCGTTCACTATTTTGAACGATACAAGATAGCTATAAATTGTAGATATAAATACCAATAATTGTTTAACCTTCTAAAACTTTGATAATCATACTAGGCTACATGAAGGGAATGGTTTTGAATATAATAAATCAAACAACACAAAATTGATCAATCGAAGTTTCATGAGGAAATAAGGTTGAAATTAAGTACTGTTTGTTCATATTATACTCGCACAGTACTATTATAAAAACTTGGAAAGTGGACATCTTTGGATTTCTCATATTTTAATGTATGGTTTGTTACTTTTGCTGAATTTGTCTTTTTGTCAATTCTTTTACTGATGTTTGATTTTATATTTGCTATTATATATTTAAACAAAGCTTCTCCTTAACTAGTGAGATCAGTAGGCACTACTTGCAAGGAAATACTTGCATATTCTTGTGTATAGCAGCCATGTAGAGGCTATAGCATATACTACAGTCGGATCTTATCTGACTACACCTTAAACAGCTTTCAGCGGAATAATGAGTAATACGAATTAAAAAAAAAAAACAGCCGGGGTATATTCACTACATCATTAGATCATATTCTCAGACTATATGCATGATCATTCAAATGTAATTTTTCTTTATGCTTGAATTAGGCCTACCTGTTATGCAACTTGATAGTGTAGATGCGTAAATACACTTTTGTGTGTCAAATTGAAGTGCATGAAATGTGTACTAAGATTGCATCTATGCATGCTTTTTGTTTTGCCTACACTAGTAATTGACTTAATAGGTGAACTTTGTGTATGCTTGAAGACCAAATTTTCATCAAAAATGTGAAACACTTTCAAGAAAACTATTATCAATGTAAGAAGCCAAATATTTTTCAGTAATATGCTTATCATGTACCTGCATGCATGTAAAGCTTTATATTTGTATAGATTTGAATTTTATCAAATGAGAAAATCAAAATGTTCTTGTATAACTTTTACAAATAGTCGTTCTGAACACTTTTTTTAGTAAAGTAAAATAAATGTAGGCATATATAAACAATCTATGACAAATTTGAGACTTTCACAGGTCTGTCATCCCTCTTTATATTCACTCAAAGAAATACTAAATAGTGTTTTCATCACCTATGATATACAACTTAAGCAAGCACTATTTTGTTTTTAGGAATAAAATGTGCTCACGATTCTCAATCGTGGCAGAAAATTGTAAAGTTGTTTTTAATGTAGTTGGCAAAACTGCTGATCTTATTCCTAATGAAACACCTTTCCTACACACATTGCCAATATTAATATATCATGGGCCTATTTTGACTAACTTGACCTAAACTTGATTTAAACAGAATATTAATTACCAATGATCTTATATAAGAAAGGATCATCAAGCTCAGTTCAAACATAATTTGGTTGCATCCCAAATGTGGTCGGTCAATAAATACTTAAATATGAGCATTTCAGTATTAAGTTAAATTAAACTAAGTTTTATGACTTAACTGAGGAGCCAATAATGCACTACCATATTTGCATTTTCTTGTTTAATTTATTCATTCAGCCTAACGTTAGTTTGAATTGAATTGTAATTTGAAAGTTCATAGTCAAATCACGCAGTGACCACCACATTTTAACGTATTACTATTAAGGCATATTTTTTTCTAACATCGAAGCCTAAATACATCTGCCCCATCTATCTTCTATTCTAATTTCTTGCCTAGCATTTGTTAGTATATAGTTTTACGAAGCTTTTTGTTTTTTGAAGAGGAATTCAGTCGAAATCTATGAACGAAATCCGCACCTATTGTTCTTTTATTTATTCATTTTTTTGCAGCGAAAATGAAGTACACTAACGTTAAAGTAGGCCTAATTAAGACATGTTACCTATAAGATAAGACTAAGATGTTCGGCGTTATCGAATATTGGCTCTAATATTAGCCCCTAACGTTACGCAAAACTTAACATTTTTAGGCCTATTAATTATCATCTCGTAAGAATAGATTTAAAAATTGTGCTTTTGACGCCAAATTAGGCTTCCAGAATAAAATAACATATATATTTGAATGAAACTTTTTTTTATCATTTAAACAATATTTGTCGAAATAGCACAGTAGATGCTTATCATAATAGAACCCACGCTTGCGGTGTACATGTCATATCGTTTTGAATGAAGACAGTTGTGATGATAAACAGAAGAACGAAAAACGACCAGGAAAAAGAAGAATACCATATTAATTTCGAGTCCACCAGAAAGAAAGAGTACATCTCCCCAGTTAATTTTCTAAAAGAAATTTCACTGGGCAACCACAATCACCTCTAAGGCAACTGATGCGAGGCGCGAAGGAACATATAAATTGAGTACCTTCAAAAAAAGGAGATATTAAGTCTGATATAACAAGCATAAAGTTTATTTCATATTATTTGTATGTTATATAAACTTTTATTCTATAGCCGTATGAGAGCAGCCATTTTGTTTTAACATTGTACAGGTTACAAAACCAAGGCGAAAATCCTGGCCGCCCAGTGGATCAGAAATTTGTTCACTGAGCAACCAAAATTTCGCTCAGTTAGTATGTTAAAAATTCACTGCATTACTCTGTGTAATCATTTGATTTGTTGGTGTAATTTATGTGGAAGCTATCCGGGTTTCACCACACCAAGACAACTGCACTTGAGTCATATTTCAAAAGCCACGTTCACAAGCTTGGGAAGTTTAGTGCATCGGAGCGTAGGAAATTGACGAATATCATATTCACTAATATTTCATGATTATTTCTTATCTTTAGTTTACTACATATAGTATCGTTTTTGGCTGTGACGCTATGCAGAATGACGACCATAATTTGTGCGTGCCTGTGGGTAATCTTTTTATCTGTTGGTGAATTTCCCGAGGTAGTTATACGGGTTTCATCACACCAAAACAACTGTTGACAAATCAGATATTTGCTTGCAAGGGAGGTTTAGTACATCGGAACCTAAACTTATCAACGATTCTTAAAACAAATAACAGCCATAAACAAATGAATTTAATATTGCAGGAATCAGCAAAAATTTACAACCTTATCACATTTACTAGGCGTTAATTCTAACTTTCCGAAGTGCATTTAAGCTTATGTTATATTTCCATAATGTAATAAAACCCACGTCTGCGGATTTACATGTCACATCGTTTTTGAATAAAGATAGATGTAATGATAAACATAATGATGACCATAACTAAGAAGACTACCATAATAACTTCAAGACTACCAGAAAGAAAAGATACATCTCTTTGTGTAATTATTTGATTTATTGGTGCATTTGCTGTGGAAGCTATCCAGGTATCACCACACCAAAGCAACTGTAGATGAGCTATATTTTCAAGAGTCACGTTTACTAGCTCGGGAGGTTTAGTGCATTGCA
>JAIGNY010000426.1:57500-102500 GCA_020152595.1 Chiridota heheva | reverse complement strand
CAATATATCTTTAAATCAATCTATCTTAAAATCAATTTATCTTTAAACAGAAATGTAAGTATAGTCTCAGCCTTTTATATATACAAACAGAATTATAAGTACAAAAAATACCTACGTACAAAAAAATATATACGTACAAAAAAAAATGTGAAAAAGGATATATATGCGCAGCACTTTGCGCACCACAATGCAATGTAACATGTGTTGCGTACACTTGCAATCTGTTACCGATTATACTTGGCAGCAGTTTCACTGCGCACCACAGATATTATATATGTATATCAGTTTCGTTAACGAAACACTTACATCAGGCTGCGTCAAGCAGTAGGTACGGTAGGTACAGCTATCTGAGCCACGGTATCAAAGGGTACTGGTACTGTTAGCCGGGGCACTCCCATCTATTGCTTCTTACACAAGTTCGGTTGCCCTTCTAAATTAGGCCTACAGCCTCTACAAATATCGGGTTGAAATTTGTTTCCGTATCCTTGTTTTTTTTTTTCCCCACATGAGGTTCTTAAATACCCAGACCAAGCGTGTCATGCTCAATTGGGACATACTTTTTTTCTTCTTCAAATAGGCCCACAGCAGTAATATTGGTGTCATTTAAAAGAACTTAAATAGTTCTTTTAGAAAATATAACTTTTTGATGGAGGTTTTGTTGAAGAAGTTTGTAAAAAATTGGAATGAAAAAGAGAGAATTCAAAAATGCACAAAATTTAAGGAAAAAACATTTTGAGACCAAAATTTTGAGAGAAAAAAACCCCCGTAAGTTCTGATCGCAATACACCTATCGTACGCGAAACGTATCGTAAGAAAGGTTAAGCTATGTACTTTCAATTTATATCAAAAAGAGCAAGTACCCCCTCTCTAATCACATTTAATTTAAGTTATTATCAAGCATTTATTTTCTTCTAGTTAGACACTTTGGTCTTGTGGCAAATCTCAGCGCACAGCACGCGGATAGCCCGAGTTCGATCTCGCGCTGGCCCACGTATCTTTTCTTTTTCCGCTAGTAATTATAGCGGTGATTATTTTTTGGTTTATTTTCAATGATTTTGCATGTTTTGCTTTGAGAAAAAATTGGACTAATACCAATGGAAAGAAAATCTCACAAACAATCTAAATATGTAAAAAAGTCTTCATTTTCTATTATTCACAAGAAAAATACAAGCTCAAAATAACTGGCCTAATTTGGCCTAAAATGTGTAAATTTGCATATTTTTGTCAATAGTTTCTTAAATTTGACTTTTTCATTGAAAGGTTTATTGTCTTAACATTCATAGAAACAAAACTTGTAGTGGTAGAAAACGAAAGGAAAGTTGTGAAAATTAATTTTGAAAACAAAATTGCGATATATTTTTTTTTCACGTTTTGAACCCATTGGTCTGTAAGGATTTAAGTTGGCTTCACGCTGAGCATAGCGTTACATTGCACAATTATAACGCATTCGAGCGCTAGTGTCAGCTTGTAGGCCCATACTCACCACGCCTGGAGGAATCCTGGTGAAGTGCATATGCGCAAAGTGCTGCGCATATTTCTCTTTTTACATATTCGTTTGTTTTCTTCTCATAATTTGTTTTTTATTCATATATATTTGTTTGTACTTATGCATTTGTTTCTATGATAAACAGATATAGGGCTGTCTTCACTAAAATTTCTGTTTAAAGATATATCACTGTTTTATAGATATAGTAATGTTTATATATTTAAAGAAAAAAATCTATTTGGAGATATATTATCTGTTTGTATAGTATTTTTTTATATTCTTTGTTATTGTAGTGGAACATTGTGTGTTATAAGATCTTATCGATTTATAATTGTAGTTGTGTTTCTTTTCTATTTACTATTTTTGTTGCTTTCTCTTCATTGTTCTCTAAAATTCCATTTGATATATTTCGTATTATTTATTTTCTTTTGTACTGTTTTCTTTCTATTTATTTCATAATCGATTTATATATTTCTTAACTAGATAGGCCTACTTTTTTTTTTTTAATTGCTTTCTTTTTATTTATTTCATTTTTAATTTATATGTTTCTGCTTATTTATTTTTCTTTTTAATTTACATTGTATTGAATTTTTAATTTATTTTCTATTAAAAGTTTTTATTATTCTTTTATTAGATGCATTGTTTTTATTGGTTTCTTTTTTTTTTTTTCCATTTTTAATTCATGTTTCTTAGTATTTTTCTATCTTTTTAATTTTTGCCCAAACGGCCGCCCATAGAGAACTGAGCTAAAACACTGGAACATAAAATATACTACATATATTGAAACATACTAAATATACTAAATATATAAAACATAATAAATATACTAAATATATTGAAACATAATCAAATATTATACATATTGATATATTCAAAATTACTCACCTTCATTTAGTTCAAATGTTACTTAGATACGTAGAATGGTAGAAATACAACATCAGTGTTAAGATGAAGACTCATTTTCAGAAATGAAATTTCTTTTCAGACTTATTTTTATTAAAGAACGCCCATTGGTTTCAGGTTCTTGATAAAGAATGTGTTTTAAGCAGAATTTTGCAATAATGTCAAATTCGATATTATGCCAATTATCATATATATATCTAAAGCTACGCCCATTTCTTGCAGTCAAGCAGTAAAATCACAATCTGATAATAATTTTTTGATAATGAATGAGTTGTATGCAGAATTTTGCGGTATAAGAATGTCAAATGAATCTCGAGTAAATACAATTCCATGAGATAAGAGTAAAGTGTTTCAGAAATAATATAGTAAATGTTTTACTGCTTTTTGAAGGGAAAAAAGTTCCTTGGTGTTTGCACTTCGGTTTTTTATTTGTTGAGTTGTCGTTTCAATTTCAAAGTAGTATAGAACTGAACAAAAAATATACAAACATCAAATAAATCATGCTTATTTTGAAAATGGCACAGTAAGTAATTAAGTACGTTTTTAAATGCTTTTGACGTCTTCAAAAGATTCTAGCATCTTGATTGTTTGATTTGTTGGTTAAACTCATTCAAAGTATATAAAACAATTGATAATTTTGAAAAATAAAAATACTACATTTTTGTCATATTGAAACATACTAAATTTACCCTAAATTCGTATTTCAAAACAATAAATGTAAAATATATTGAAACATAATAAATTCCGACTATCCATTAGTGAAAAATGTGTTGGAAAATTACTGTCACCTTTTTGTGGTGCGTAGTAGTTCAAATGTTAAACAGTTAGATAAGTAGAATGGTAAAAATACAACATCAGCGTTAAGATGAGGTACAGAAATGAAAATTCTTTTAGACTCATTTTCATTTGAGAACCAGGTTTCTACTTGACATGGTGCGAATTAGTATTCCACATATTATTTATCTAAAGCTACGCCCATTGCTTGCAGTCAGATAGTAAAAGCACAATATTGTAATCACTCTCTGATAAAGAATGTGTTTTAAGCAGAATTTTGCGGTAACAATGTCAAATGAAATCGAGTAAATACAATTGGGCCAATTATGCATATTATATATCTAAAGCTACAACCATTTCTTGCATTCAGGCAGTAAACGCACAATATGATCATAATGTTCTGACAAAGAATGTGTTTTACGAAGAATTCTGCGGTATAAGAATGTCAAATGAAATCTCGAGTAAATACAATTCCATGAGATAAGAGTAAAGTGTTTCAGAAATAATATAGTAAGATGTTTTACTGCTTTTCGACGTACAAAAAAGGTTCCTTGGTGTTTGCACTCGGTTTTTTATTTGTTGAGTTGTCGTTTAATTTCAAAGTAGTATGAGAAGTGAACAAAAATAAGGAAACATCCAAAATATACTACATATTTTGAGACAGGACACAGACATACTTAAGTAAGTTTTTTAAATGCTTTTCGACGTACACAAAAGATTCCTTGCACTCGATTGTTTGATTTGTCGTTTAAATTCATTCAAAGTAGTATAAGAACTGAACGCAAATATTGAAACATAAATATACTACATATATTGAAACATACTAAATGTACTAAATATATCAAAACAATAATTATGCAAAATATATTGAAACATAATAAATGTGTTATTCATAGTGAAAAATTCAAAATTACTCACCTTTATTATGGTGCGTAGTAGATACGTAAAATAGTATAAATACAACATCAGTGTTAAGATGAGGTACAGAAATGAAAATTCTTTTAGACTCTTTTTCATTTGAGAACCAGGTTTCTACTTGACATGGTGCGAATAAGTATTCCACACATTATTTATCTAAAGCTACGCCCATTGCTTGCAGTCAGGTAGTAAAAGCACAATATTGTAATAATTTTCTGATAAAGAATGTGTTTTAAGCAGAATTTTGCGGTAACAATGTCAAATGAAATCGAGTAAATACAATTGGGCCAATTATGCATATTATATATCTAAAGCTACAACCATTTCTTGCATTCAGGCAGTAAACGCACAATATGATCATAATGTTCTGACAAAGAATGTGTTTTACGAAGAATTCTGCGGTATAAGAATGTCAAATGAAATCTCGAGTAAATACAATTCCATGAGATAAGAGTAAAGTGTTTCAGAAATAATATAGTAAGATGTTTTACTGCTTTTCGACGTACAAAAAAGGTTCCTTGGTGTTTGCACTCGGTTTTTTATTTGTTGAGTTGTCGTTTAATTTCAAAGTAGTATGAGAAGTGAACAAAAATAAGGAAACATCCAAAATATAATACATATTTTGAGACAGGACACAGACATACTTAAGTAAGTTTTTTAAATGCTTTTCGACGTACACAAAAGATTCCTTGCACTCGATTGTTTGATTTGTCGTTTAAATTCATTCAAAGTAGTATAAGAACTGAACGCAAATATTGAAACATAAATATACTACATATATTGAAACATACTAAATGTACTAAATATATCAAAACAATAATTATGCAAAATATATTGAAACATAATAAATGTGTTATTCATAGTGAAAAATTCAAAATTACTCACCTTTATTATGGTGCGTAGTAGATACGTAAAATAGTATAAATACAACATCAGTGTTAAGATGAGGTACAGAAATGAAAATTCTTTTAGACTCATTTTTATTTGAGAACCAGGTTTCTACTTGACATGGTGCGAATTAGTATTCCACATATTATTTATCTAAAGCTACGCCCATTAGTTGAAGTCAGGCAGTAAAAGCACAATATGATAATGATTTTCTGACAAACTCAAATTCTTAGATAAAAAGTACGCAAACTCTTAGATAAAAAGGTTTTAGCTTGAAATGCACTTGGAACAGTGTACCTTTTCTGACGTCACCAGTTAAATATAAACCAGCAATTAAAGATAAGTGATTTGTTATAACATATTAAGCAAGTCGCCCTTGAAAGGAGCACATAACTAATTAGCTATTATTACTGCGCCAGTCCAAAATGAGAACACATGAAGAAAGGGCTAACAAAAATTATTTCTAGAGCTCAGAAGATAGTTTCAGGAATGGTAGAGAAGGGATAGGTCTTAACTATGCATGTCCAAATTGGACAAGATCTGCTTCAGAAATACTTCATGAAGAATTAATTCACCATAGAACCATACTAAAATTGCAGTCATTCAGCGGGGATGCACCAACACATTTTCAATTCAGCCTCAAAAACCCACGGTGACCCCCTATTAAAAGTACCCTCATCCGAAAGATAATATACAATAATTTTCGGAAAACATCATGAAGTATCCCAATTCCTTCGCGTTCTGGTACACTCGACTGTTTTATCATAGGTTTCAATGGGGGAAAATAATTAGTTCCGTACTACCTGTAGAAACCTTTTTTGTGACGGAACAAATACAATTGTAATTGGAGCATATCAAACACGCTACCGCACAACTGAGTGCTCTTCTCCATTTTCCAACCTTCAGAGAATCTTTTATTTGTGTTGTGTATCATTACGCATTTCCACAGTTTTAGCGTTTGAGCTTTTAACAAGTTTTAACCTTGGCCGTTTTATACTTTTATGAAATGTTTTAAGTTTCGACTTTAATAATCGATTATCTGTTTTCGTAATTGTGTTTTTTTTTCCTTGTAAACTTACGTCAGTATGTTATGTGTTTAGTGTTGTCTTTTTCTTTTCGTTTTATAATGTCCTTGTTTTCGTTTCTTTGCACTTATGTATTTGTTGTTACTTTTATGTTTGCTTTCATATATTTGGTTGTTTTCGTGTTGGTTTGGAATCTTTTTTCTTAATTATCGTGTACGGTATTTTATATGTTTACTGTTTCAAGATTTATGGCTTTATGTTTTTTATATTTCATTTGTTTGTTTGCTAGGTTTATATTTTTGCAAAGAGCTTCCACACAGCTCTTTGATTTGTGGCGCCGATGGCCTCCCATATTCAAGCCACTTGAGAACATGATCACAATGCAATGTGTAATTGGTGGCGTAATATATAAACTGGAAAGATTGGAATTCACCATTATCAGCTAGTTTTAATTGCTGTAGATTTGCGAATGTATAGTTCAAGGTAGCAAATTCCATAAGAGATTCACACGAAGATTAAAGTTGCTTTATTTGATCAAATACTCGCAGAAATTAAAGTTGATAAACGTATAATATATCTTATAATATTGGAAAGAGAAAATTACAATCTTTTGATAATTTTACTTACAATAAAGATATTTTAAGGAAAATCTTATTTCACGAAGCTTCAAAAACAGAATACGGAAATAATAACTCAGTATTTCGCGCCAATTTTCGTTTCACCTAAATAAGACATTCGTCAGTATGCGGAAATAGGGACGAAAAGTTCTTAGTTGCTTTATTTGATCAAATATTCGAAGAAGTAAAAGTTGATAAACGTATAATATAGCTTTATATCATTACAACGAGAGAACGACAATCTTTTGATAATTTTACTTACAATATAGATATTTTAAGGAAAATCCTATTTCATGAAGCTTTAAAGACATTCGTCAGTATACGGAATTAAAAATTCAATATTTCACGCCATTTTTCGTTTCACCAAAATAAGACATTCGTCAGTATGCGGATATTGGAAGGAAATGTCCTTATTTGCTTTATTTGATCAAACACCCCTTGTTCAATCAAGCTTATATGATTGTGGGAGAATAAAAGGGTCTTTAATGTTTTTTAGTTTACTAGATGCTTTTGTTATATATACTTGCTCGTAATTTGAGAGCCGTAATTTTTCCATCTTTTAGAACATATAGACGTCAAAAATGAGCTGGAGGGAGGTAAGCAAGAGGATATAGCGATGAATAAAAAGATTATAATTGCTAGAAGAAAAAACAAGTTTTATTTAGCTGCAAAATGTTGAAATTCGCAGGGCTTCTAGAGCTTCACCATTCCCCCACCAATAATCACCCACATGTGCAGCCCTCCCACACATTAAAATTCACGCCTTTATTAGTTGGAGCAGAATTTTCAATTTTCTTCAAT
This sequence comes from Chiridota heheva, assembly GCA_020152595.1. Taxonomy (NCBI): domain Eukaryota; kingdom Metazoa; phylum Echinodermata; class Holothuroidea; order Apodida; family Chiridotidae; genus Chiridota; species Chiridota heheva. The sequence continues at coordinate 95,088 of JAIGNY010000426.1, read as the reverse complement.
TTTCTGGAAATTTCCTTCATTTTTGTCAAATTTTCTTTAATTTTCGAGAAAATTTCCCTCAATTACTGGATTTTTTTTCATTTTGGGGGAATTTCCTCTCTTTTTTGAGAATTTTTTTTTTCTTTTTTGAGACATTTGCTTCATTTTCGAGATTTTTTTTTCAATTTTTAGGAAGCTTAGCTACATTTTCATGAAATGAAATTTGGGAAAATTTTCTTAAGTTTTTCTTCATTTTTGGGAACTTGTATGGAAATGTTGCCAAAATGTCCAATAAATTATGACTTCTCCCCACCCCCTTTACAAAATTTTTGAACATAAGAGTCATGAATTTAAACATAAGAGACTCGGTTTTGAAGATAACAGACTCGTATAACTTCTAGGTTTGTTGAGACGGAAATAAAATTTGCTTCCTTCTCCCCCCATCCCATCCCCCTCCTTATGTCATATATCCTACGCCGCTTACTTTATCAATTGTGATAAAGTAAAATTAAGAGACTTGCTATATGTGAACATAAAAATGTTCCCCGATCTCACCCCACACTATCCTCTTAGCTATCCGAACGGTTTCCCGCAGCCTGTATGATACAAGCTTTCTGTCTAGAAGTGAATCATATCAATTGATTTTTAATATATTTAAGATAACTTTCTGTATACCAATTATAAACGTGTAAGATCATAGACATTGAAGACATGCATAGAACTGTAAAAACGTAACAGTGCACTTACTAGCCATTTACACTTCCTAGCATGACCTTTATTAACATGTACTGTATATTACAGTATATTAGTTCAGTTCTTATACTACTTCGATTTGAAACGACAGATCAAGAAATAAAAAATCAATGCAAGGAACTTTTCTTCCCTTCAAAAAGCAGTAAAACATTTTACTATATGATTTCTGAAACACTTTACTCTTCATCTCATGGAATTGTATTTACTCGATTCATTTGACATTCTTATACCGCACAATTCTGCATAAAACACATTCTTTATCAGAAAATTATTAGCAGAGATTGTGACTTTACAGGCTGCTTGACTGCAACAAATGGGCGTAGCTTTAGATACATATGATATGTATAATGCTGATTCGCATCATGTCAAGAAGAAACCTGGTTCTCAAATGAAAATAAGTCTGAAAGAAATTGTATTTCTGTACTTCTTTTTAACACTGATGTTGTATTTCTACCATTCTACGTATTTAAGTAAAATTTGAAGTACTACGCACCACAATGAAGGTAAGTAATTTTGAATATATCAATATGTATAATATATTCATTATGTTTCAATATATTGAGCATATCTACTATGTTTTATACATTTAGTATATTTAGTATGTTTCAATATATGTAGTATATTTAGTATGTCCCAGTGTTTTAGCTCAGTTCTCATACTACTTCTAATCTAAAAGACCAATCAACAAATACAAAATCGAGTGCATGCAAGGAACCTTGTTTGTACGTTAAAAAACAGTAAAACATTTACTAACTCTTATCTCATGTAATTGTATGTACTCGGAATTCAGAAGTGTTGAAAAATGCAGAAGTGATATGTACAATTTGTATTGTTTAAGGGTATTAATTAGCCATTTAGATAGAAAGTCCCTTGAACACTTGGTACTTTCTTTAATTATCCCTCAACTGGACTATTTGTACAGTAGTACATAATTATACGGCCTCCCCTAAATTGTCCATAATGGATTACAACGGCTTCAAAATTCTGTTGCCAGACTTATCCTGAATAGAAGTAAGTTTGATAGTGCAACAGAATGTTTGAAATAATTGAATTGGCTTCCAATTAATTCAAGAATACTTTTTAGATTATTATGTATGCCCTACAAATGTGTAAATGGCTTAGCTCTCAATTATTTGGTAACTTACTTTAATGAAAAGAAAACTAAGTAAGCTTTCAGGTCTAAAACTACATATCATGTAATATCAACACAAAGAAAAACCTTTGGGGATCGCGCTTTTTCTGTGGAAAGGCCTAGAAAATGGAACAACTGACTATGATATCTCTGGTAATTTCAACATTCAAACAAAAAACTACAAGCTCATCATTTTTATAATTCTTTTCAGTAAGTTTTTCAATTAAATTCAGTTGTTTTTAAGAAAGTGTATGGTGTATGAAAAGTTCCGCTGATTGCATATTTGTTGTGTAGAAGTGAGCGCTATATAAAAACTAATTAATAATAATAATAATGAAAACAATGATGATGATGATGATGATGACGATGATGATGGTGATGGCAATGGTGATGGTGATGATGATGATGATGATGATAACGATGACGATGATGATAGTTATGATGATGGTGATGATGATGATAATGATGATGATGGTGATGATAATAATGATGATGGTGATGATGATGATGATGATGATGATGGTGATAATAATAATGATGATGATGATGATGATGATGATGATGATGATGAGGATGGAGGATGAGGATGAGGATGAGGATGAGGATGAGGATGATGAGGAGGAGGAGGAGGAGGAGGCGGAGGCGGAGGCGGAGGCGGCGGCGGCGGCTGCTGCTGCTGCTGATGATGATGATGATGAGGAGGAGGAGGAGGAGGAGGAGGAGGAGGATGATGATGATGATGATGATGATGATGATGATGATGATGATGATGATGATGATGATGATGATGATGATGATGATGATTATTATGATGACGACGACGATGACGATGACGATGACCCCAAACTAAATATCATACTACTCAATAACAATCTGATTCATTTTATAGACCCGTTTGCAATGGAAGGTATTCATAATTTTTATTTTACCATACGACTATATAGTAATAAATTGAGATTATTGCCGCCAAAGATATTGGATGATGCCATCGCATATAAATGGAGAATCTACATTGGTAATAACTCCCTAGAGTGCAACTGCGGCTTTATATCGTGGATTAACAGTTGTATAGCAAGTAACATATTCGTAGGTTTCCCAGGGTTGCGATGCACTAAACCTCCCGAGCTAGTAAACGTGACTCTTGAAAATATAGCTCATCTACAGTTGCTTTGGTGTGGTGATACCTGGATAGCTTCCACAGCAAATGCACCAAAAAATCAAATGATTACACAAAGAGATGTATCTTTTCTTTCTGGTAGTCTTGAAGTTATTATGGTAGTCTTCTTAGTTATGGTCATCCTTATGTTTATCATTACATCTATCTTTATTCAAAAACGATGTGACATGTAAATCCGCAGACGTGGGTTTCATTACATTATGAAAATATAACATAAGCATAAATGCATTCTGGAAAGTTGGAATTAACGCCTAGTGAATGTGATAAGGTTGTACATTTTTGCTGATTCCTGCAATAATAAATTCATTTATTTATGGCTGTTATTTGTTTAAAGAACCCTTGATAAGTTTCGGTTCCGATGTACCAAACCTCCCTTGCAAGCAAATATCTGATTTGTCAACAGTTGTTTTGGTGTGATGAAACCCGAATAACTACCGCGGGAATTTCACCAACAGATACAAAAATTACCCACATACACGTACAAATAAAATTATTATAATAATTTCCTCCATTATGGTCGACACTCTGCATAGCGTCACAGCCAAAAACGATACTATATGTAGTAAACTAAAGATAAGAAATAATAATGAAATATTAGTGAATATAATATTTGTCAATTTTCCGGGATCCGATGCACTAAACTTCCCAAGCTTGTAAATGTGGCTTTTATAATATGACTCAACTGCAGTTGTCTTGGTGTGATGAAACCCGGATAGCTTCCACATGAATTACACCAATTAATCAAATGATTACACAGAGTGATGCAGTGAATCTTTAATATACTATCTGAGCAAAATTTTGGTCGCTCAGTGAACAAATTTCTAATCTACTGGGCGGCCAGGATTTTCGCCTTGGTTTTGTAACCTGTACAATGTTAAAACAAAATGGCTGCTCTCATACATTTATAGAACAAAAGTTTCTATAACATACAACATAATATGAAAGAAACTTTATGCATGTTATATCAGACTTAATATCTCCTTCTTTTTTGAAGGTACTCAATTTACATGTTTCTTCGCGCCTCGCATCAGTTGCCTTAGGGGTGATTGTGGTTGCCCAGTGAAATTTCCTTTAGAAAATTAACTGGGGATATGTACTCTTTCTTTCTGGTGGACTCGAAATTAATATGGTATTCTTCTTTTTCCTGGTCGTTTTTAGTTCTTCTATTTATCATCACAACTGTCTTCATTCAAAACGATATGGCATGTACCCCGCAAGCGTGGGTTCCATTCTGATAAGCATCTACTTTGCTATTTCAACAAATATTGTTTAAATGATAACAAAAAAAATGTTTCATTTAAATATAACTGTTATTATATTCTGGAAGCCTAATTTGGCGTCAAAAGCACAATTTTTAAATCTATTCTTACGAGATGATAATTAATAGGCCTGAAAATGTTAAGTTTTGCCTAACGTTAGGGTCTAATATTAGAGCCAATATTTGATAACGCCGAACATCTTAGTCTTATCTTATTAGTAACATGTCTTAATTGGGCCTACTTTAACGTTAGTGTACTTCATTTTCGCTAAAAAATAATAAATAAAAGAACAATAAGTGCATTTTGTTCATAGATTTCGACTAAATTCCTCTTCAAAAAACAAAAAACTTCGTAAAACTATATACTAACAAATGCTAGGCAAGAAATTAGAATATAATATAGATAGGGCAGAGGTATTTAGGCTTTGATGTTAGAAAAATATATGCCTTAATAGTAATACGTTAAAATGTGTTGGTCACTGCGTGATTTGGGTATGAACTTTCAAATTACAATTCAATTCAAACTAACGTTAGGCTGAATGAATAAATTAAACAAGAAAATGCAAATATGGTACTGCATTATTGGCTCCTCAGTTAAGTTATAAAACTTAGTTTAATTTAACCTAAAGGATTACTTTAGTGGTCAAGCATGTCCATTTTATATAAAAGAGGACTTCAAAAAAAACACAATGGCGAAAAAAGCACTTCAAAATCTTATTCCGTTAAGGAAATATCAAATTTAAAGTTTGGTATTATTTCTGTAGAAACAACTGAAATCAGACTAGTTGTGATGTCACAGCCTCAGATTCCTCAATGTCTTTATGTATTTTAAAGAAAGTTTATTTAATTTGTTTACTATTTAAATTAATTTCCCTCAAACTTTCATTTATGTACACTATTATAAATAACCTTCCTAGATTCAGTTTTACTCCTTTCATTGACATATCCCATGGTTTTTAAGCCACAAAATTGCAGGACAATATATGATAGAATACATAAAGACTTTGAGAAATCTGAGGCTATAACATAACAAGTAGTCTGATTTCAGTCGTTTCTACACAAGTGATAGCAAACTTAAAACTTAAATATCTCCTAAACGGAATAAGATATTTTAATGTTTTTTCACTATTTTGTTTCTTTTGAAGTCTTCTTTCAAATAAGATAAACATGTTGCCCACTGAACTAATCCTTTAATACTGAAATGCTCATATTTAACTATTCATTGACCAAACGCATTTGGGATGCAACCAAATTATGTTTGAACTGAGCTTGATGATCCTTTCTTATATAGGTTTATTGGTAATTAATATTCTGTTTAGGTCAAGTTTAGGTCAAGTTAGTCAAAATAGGCCCATGATATACAAATATTAGCAGTGTGTGTAGGAAAGGTGTAGATCAGCAGTTTTGCCAACTACTTTGGAAACAACTTTACAATTTTCTGCCACGATTGAGAATTGTGAGCACATTTTATTCCTAAAAACAAAATAGTGTTTGCTTAAGTTATATATCATAAGTGATGAAAAAATTATCTAGTATTTCTTTGAGTGAATATAAAGAGGGATGACAGACCTGTGAAAGTCTCAAATTTGCCATAGATTGTTTATATATGCCTACATTTATTTTACTTTATTAGAAAAAGTTTTCACACGACTCTTTGTAAATTTATACAAGAAAATTGTGATTTTCTCATTTGATAATATTCAAATATATTCAAAGATAAAGCTTTACATATGCAGGTACATAATAAGCATATTAATAAATAAATGTTTGGCTTCTTACATTGATAATAATTTTCTTGAAAGTGTTTCACATTTTTGATGTAAATTTAATCTTCAAGCAGACATAAAGTTCACCTATTAGTGAATTACTAGTGTAGGCAAAACAAAAAGTATGCATAGATGCAATATTAGTAAACATTTCATACACTCCAATTTGACACACAAAAGTGTATTTACGCATCTATACTATCAAGTTGCATAACAGGTAGGCCTAATTCAAGCATAAAGAAAAATTACATTTGAATGACATGCATATAGTCTGAGAATATGATCCTATGATGTGATGAATATACCCCGTCTGTTTGTTTGTTTAATTCGTATTACTCATTATTCCGCTGAAAGCTGGTTAAGGTGTAGTCAGATAACATACGACTGTAGTATATGATATAGCCTCTACATGGCTGCTATACACAAGAATATGGAGAATAAGGAGAAGCTTTGTTTAAATATATAATAGCAAATATAAAATCAAGCATCAGTAAAAAATTAACAAAAAGACAAACACAGCAACAGTAACAAACCATACATTAAAATATGAGTAATCTAAAGATGTCCACTTTCCAAGTTTTTATAATAGTACTGTGCGAGTATAATATGAACAAACAGTACTTAATTTCAATCTTATTTTCTCATGAAACTTCAAATGATCAATTTTTTATTATTGTTTGATTTATTATAGTGCCTTCAAAACCATTCCCTTCATGTAGCCAAGTATGATTATCAAACTTTTAGAAGGTAAACCAATTATTGGTGTTTATATCTACAATTTATAGCTATCTTATATTGTTCAAAATAGTGAACGATAAAAGCAAAATAGTGTTAAAGGAGTGTTAAGGGAGTTTCAAAATAGTGTTAAAGGAGCACTGGACCAAAAAGTGAAGGCGTACTTTGAGGGGGTCTTCCAAAAAATCAAATACTTATCTAGCACGCACGGTATTACAATTTTCTGGTTATGTGAATATTTAAGTGACCTTAGCCCTCACGTCGTCTGTGGGCTATAAAGGCATACAGTATATTGTTCTGTTGTGGACGATATATTTGTGAAACTCGCAAAACCAAGCTCCCTCACCTTTCGGTCTAGTGCTTCTTTCAAAAACAGCACCACTTTTTCCGAGTCGACACCATTTACTTCTATGAAGAAATTTACACATCTTAAAATTTCAAAAACCGAATGTTCAGAAGTTAATCTAAGAAAACAATTAAAAATTAGTATCTTTCCACACTATCTTTGTTATGTGGTTGATCGCTGTTTCAGATAGTCAGAAATGGAACGGTAGTTAGGTATCACTGCGTATTTCGTGCATATGCTTGAGCGACACGCTCTGTCTCGCTAAGGTATACCTTCAACTGCGCGATCCTTCTTTGGTAAAGTTACAAGCAAGTTTTGTACAGGGAAAGTTTAATGAATTTACGGAAGACGTGATATTTTATTCTTTGTAGAACACTAAACAAGTTCGACTAGGCTTTATCGATTTTTTAGAATAAATGAATAAAGTTTTGGTATCGACTGTGATATATTGTTATTGACTTTTTCTTTATCGTGTGACACACTACTTTTAATGTACATGCTTTCATGCCCTAATCTGGAGGATTCACTACGTGATTTGGGCATGAATATTTGTGCTAGAGGTATGGCTGATCAGAGTTTGATCAACATCTAATTTATGCTAAATTTGTGAAGTATGGCTGGGCACACAACTCAAAATCTGAATGTATTTAAAGACAAATTTATTTTCATATATATGATACAGGAATATGTAAGAACCAATTTGGTGTAAAGACCATGTTAATATTTATTTTTTTCGATTAGGAGTTACTAAATTTTAAAGATTGCGCGAGCATGTTGAAAAGTGATATTACAGTGTAAAGTGTGATGTAATAAAGACAAATCCAAGACAATTTGTGTCTATATCTTTAAAAATTGATTACCTCTTCCGAAAATACTGGAACAATTTTCTGCTTATTCATTGAGATGGGTATAACATGCACTTTATAATAACTTGCTTTTCCCATCTGCTCATGAACCTTATACTTTTAAGTAAAAGAAAAACATTGTTTTGTTTTATAGAAACACATAAAAATGTATTGACTCTGCCTTTATGACGTCACATTTCCCACTGGAAAGTCACTTTTCAATACACTCACGCAATCTTTGATATGCAATAACTCCTAAAGGAACCAAATTGTTTCTCTCATAGTCCTCTAACATCTATATGAAAATTCACGGGAATGTTCCTTTAAGGAAAGTATACATTGCTGCTAGAATTTAAGTGGAGATATGGTAAACACTCAAAACGTTAGATACGATTTTTCTGTAAAACTTCAAAGAGTTATAAGAGACAATTAAACAACAACAGATTTATATCAGAAAATGGCAAGATTTCCCTGTAATGCGTCCCAAATTTGCATGAAAATTTGCATAATAAAATTGTCATATTTTATATATTGATAGGTTTAATAGCTTTGCAAATAAATATTACTAGATTAGATATTGTTACGCATACACATCTAAATACCTTTCAGCCCTTTTTGTTTGATCTAATATAATGATTACTATTCGCGTAACCTCAAAATGTAAAGAAAACATTATGTATTTGAATAATACAAAAGAATATTAATTTTTATTAAGTAAGTTCCATGTATATTGTGTTCGTCTTCTTCTTATTTATTAGAAGTACATTTCCGCTTTGTTGTACTATTAACGATTAAGTATGTACAACACCAAGGTCGACTTGTTAGTTTTAAAAAGATGCATAAAATATGCAACTTGATATGTGGGATTCAAAAACGCTGTAAAATAGTTGATGCATGCTCAACAGATTTTGAAAGAATAATTTGCTACTAATTTGTACTTAGGTAAGATCTAAAAGTGGCGCAAATGTCTTGCTGTCAATGATGACTACTTTATTTTGAGATTGAAGCTGAGCACAGTCTAGTGCCTATTAACAATTATAGCAGTTTGGCACTAGATTAAGAATTAGTTCGTTGGTCTAGCAAGTTAATCTTATATTACAGAGAACTTTAGCAAAAACAAAGTGGTGGAGAAACTACTTCAATATTTTAATCCGTTAAAGGGATATTCAATTTCAGAGTTATGTCTCATCTGTATATAAATGACGGGTGTACTAAGTCTACTATAAACACTTGGCGCCCTCATTTCACAACCTCAGATTCTACAAAGTCTTTATGTATTATATAATGATATCCTTAAATTGTGTGCCTTACAAACCATTGGATGTCTGCAAAGTAGTAAAACAGAACCTAGTAAGGGTAATTACAATTTACCACATGCAGAAAGTGTTTGATGATAGGGCGCCTACAACTGTTGGTTCGGGAAAAATCCCAAGTCCATCGCCTTAACCGACTGGGCTATATCAAGCGTTAATCAAGCTTGGGGTTTTATTGAATATATACCGTGAATAAAGGACCAACGAACTGTGTAGCAATTGGTTGAGATTTCAACCAATCAAACAATTTTAATCGATTTCAAAACAATGTGTCCATATGACGATTTCGCTACTTTAACAGTAGGCCTATCATATCCACAGTTAGCTTATGGAAGATTCCTGCCCTTCCACCAGCGATGTTCTAATTTTCCACATGTCGGAAAATCGAACATCTCAAGGCCACCAAAATTCACGAATGACTGTCCCCACACTTCATAACAGGCCTACAGTATACAATTATACATACACTGTACGAACGTACAGAGTTTATTCCTGGAATGGTTTAAGCGTGACACAGCGTGTACGCCATTTAATAAATATTGAGTGATGGCGCTGCGAGTAGCAATGTCGTAGATGTCGGGGCACAATATTGGCATCCAAATGTCAGACGCACTGTGATGATGTTTCCAAACCAAGCGAAAACAACTTGATGCTAGTGCAAGATTCAGTCAGACAGAATCGATCTATAGGCCCGCCATTACACAGTACAAGTCCTTAGATCATGTAATCTGACTAACGACGTTAGATCTAGAAAAGAAGGATGATTTATCAATTTTACTAACGTTAAATTAACAGCTTAATATTTATAGGCATGTATTATTGAGTTTTTTGTTGTTGCTTAGTTAGACCAAATTGTAGCAAAGTAACTAAACTCTTCATCAACTTCACTCCAAAAAGTTTTTGTTGCAAACTGTAAAAGAAACTGGTCCAATTTCTTGCTCAGACGTCATACACTTGTCTGTCACACCTTTCAAGTCACAACGTGGTTTGTTTTGTTTTATCATATTATTTGGCTGTCTTAAAAGGGGAAAATCTTACTGATAAACATATAAATTACGTGTCTTGGCACGCGATATTAGTTTAAAAGAGTTAGCCTTCTTGGAGTAATTGGCAAGTTTTATTCATTAATTGGTCTGTTTCTTTACAACATTTTTCATAATATTCATAAAAATATTTACAAAAGAATTAAGAAAGTGAATTAAAATTATATTGGCAATGATGCGAAATGAAGTGTTTAAAGTCTAAGGAGCTTTACAGGGTAAAACACTCCATAGTATGTAATTAAAGATAAACTGGAAAAACAATCGCGATAAGTCGAGATAAGTCACAAATTGTAGACATCAGTCTTCCCCCCCCCTTCCCCCACCCTCCCCTCCCCTTCCCCACCCTCCCATCCTTTATGCAGCTTTATCATTAATTTCATCTCATTCGGTAGGCTAGTTGTCCTAGATGCATCATGGGAACTTGTTTTAACATTGCATCAGCCAATGTAATTTTGTCGAGTGCAAGCAGTACATTGGTCGTTTCAAACAGTACTGGTGGGTAACTACACAAAGTTCATATGTAAAAAACTTCATTCAGATCCCCACGGTGTGTCCCTGCAGTAACCAGACGCTGGAATAGCAGTTGTGGGTCGATGGACACAGACTAAAGTGTGTGTGCGCACAGCTGTTTTGGCCCATATGGTCACAACTTAATTTTTCTTCTTGAGTTTGAAACAGTGCTGGTAGGTAACTACACAAAGTTCATATGTAAAAAAAACTTCATTCAGATCCCCACGATGTGTCCCTGCAGTAACCAGACGCTGGAATAGCAGTTGTGGGTCGATGGACACAGACTCAAGTGTATGTGCGCACAGCTGTTTTGGCCCATAGGGTCACAACTTGATCTTTCTTCTTAAATACATATTCCAAGACGTTTATTTGACCGACCATTCCATCCAAGATCTTCTTTTTAATATGACAACATTGTCAACATTGACCGAGTCATCCGTAGTAACTCCAGTATTGATGCTGTGTAAGCTCGAATTATTATCAAATGGGCTTTTTGATGACATGAATTTCATGATCTGGCGCGTGTTATTTGTGTCCCTCTCTTGACGTGCTGTAGTTAAGTCTTTGTCTTGGTTACTTGTGGGGTAGCGCACCGACGTGTACTCTTGCAAGGCATTGTTCAACACTGCGCAGATGGGGTTCGACAGTACCCATGTAGTCTCTGTGATTCATCCATCCCTCTTGTTAGTCCTCCTGTAGTCTTCATGCTTCTCATAAGAACCTGCTCAATCACCAAGTCAGTTGAAAACCAAGTCCAGTAACGGTCTGAATGTCGCACTACATGGCATCCATTCTTGATGTAATAATGAACGTCAGGATGTTGTACTGGTAACCAAGCAAGTCACTGGAGATACACATAGATTGATTTTGTGTATAAATTGTGACCAACAGCTGCCAGGTAAGGTAGCATATTATGCAAGACCTGCGAATGCAAATTTCAGTCTCCGGTTCGTCGGTTCGTAAGCAACCCGAAAAAATGGGTATTTAAGAATACCACCCCTTCCCCAAAAAAAAATTAAAAAAAAAAACTGGGTACTTTTATGTATTACGTCATCGCATGAGCTCGCACATTTAGTGTGGGCTAGTCATACACATTTGACTCGCCCACACTAAACATATGGGGTTTCTCATTTTTCGCTCCCGATTGTCCAAAATTTCAATGGATATCCTGAAATTTTGGAGACGGATAGTAAATAGATATTCAAAACTTTTTGCTGCTGCTTTTTGAAATTCATTGTCGCCTTTCAGAGAAAATGAACAAAACAGACTGCCTATAATATGTTTTATTGATTTTTTCAAAAAGGCAACCGTGAATTTCAAAAAGCAGCGGCAAAAAGTTTTGAATATCTAGTTACTATCAGTCTCCAAAATTTCAGGATATCCATTAAAATTTTGGACAATCTGGAGCGGAAAATGAGAAACCCTATGTTTAGTGTGGGCTAGTCAAATGTGTAGGCTCATGCGATTAGGTAATACATGAAAATACCCAATTTTCTGGGTATTTCAAAGTACTCAATTTTTCGGGCTGCTCCCAAACTGTACGTTCCGATTTGATGATTTTCCGAACAATATCAATCCTGTCCATGTAGTACAACCAAAGTTGTGCTGTTCGGATTTCTTTAATGGATTTCTTTTTTTCCTTCATTGCAGAATTTATCTTTTGCAAGACATCTGTTGAGAAGGCACTCTCTTCAGCCACTTCACCTCTTATCAAGGCATCATTCGTGGTTTGTACTTCACGGAGGCCAATCGCGGCACCATTTAGCGGAAGCCTGGTAGTTGTCTATTCGCCCTCTGTGTCATCCATAATTTGTTCGCCATTTGTATCACCCATTTGTTCGCCCTGTGTCATCCATTTGTTCGCCCTCTGTATCATCTATTTGTTCGCCCGCTGTATATCCCAGTCTTTAACCATCTGTATCACCCATTTGTTGGACATCTGTATAATCACCCATTTGTTCGTCATCTGTGTCATCCATTCCTTTACCATCTATGTCATCCAGTCGTTTGCCATCAATGTCACCAAGTTCTTCGCCATCTGTGTCATTCACTATCTATTGGCACATAACCTCTCTGTTCCATGTTTGCTTCATCATGAATGATTCAACAGCATGATCACCATTGTTGTAAATGTCGTGTGTGCTAGGCACTAAAGTACCAAGAATCTTTGCCGCTAGCATAGTGTTCAGAACTCCGTCCACAAGAAGGTGTCCCCGAAGGGCCCTGTCATATGCCTTACCAGGCATCGTGTGGGTGACTGTGTTTTCAGCAAACACAAGTTCAAGTAAGCGTTGAAGTCCTGATCCTGCCATGTGTCCGATATACGCTAGGAAGCTCATGAGCGTATAAAGGCTACCCAGTCATAGTACAAATGCATGCAAGTGACTGTCTTCCGGCTCGCTCTCTATGTTCGTCAGAAAATCCTGAAATGAATCCTAAAACTGAAATGTCATGCCCAAAGTGAGAAAGTTTAAATGTCATGGAAAGTTCAAATGGCATGCTTCTAATAAAATATATTACCAATTGTTGCAATGCTGGCCAAACAATAAATGTTGTGGTCATTGTCGGCCTCTAGGTCGTGCCAAAACATGTCAGGCAAACTTTTGCTTTTGATCCGGACATTTTACAAATGTTGGAGATTATATTAATCTTGACCTCAATGTTGTGTCTCAAAATCAGTGTCGGCCTTTATGTCGTGGCCAATTTAGCTCCATTTTAGCCTTACTTTATCTTACGGGAATATTTATGTCCGCTATAAGTTTCTTGTGCCTAAAAACATTTATCTAGGTGTTTTATTTATATACACACCCCAAATAATTGGTAATATTTGGCTATTTCTAATTTGCTAGTTTTGGCACCATTTTGGAAAATAAAGATGTTCACAACTTTGTCCCTGACTGTTTGTATGTCATTCTTTAGTATATTTAGAGTGGAAAAACACTTGAATGGTTTCTATTGCAATTTGTGGTGGGTAGGGTGATATATTGACTAGATTCCCTGGCCTATTTCCAACCCTGCCCCATTTCTGAACAATGGGACCAGGAAGCCTTGCGCAGGCACGCTTTCAAGGAGGAACAGGGCGCCGCTGCGGCAGTCCGCAAGGTGGATCACGCTTATCGCCGCCTCCTCCACCACCCCCGGACTGAGGGTGGAACCCGCTAGGCGAGAGTTAGAGGCTGCATGCCCCAACACACCGCCCCCCTCCCCTCTCCAGAGTTTCATGGAACGGTCAGTGTCTACCTCCCCAGTGGGGCACTCAACAAGGGTAGGAACCATGAGCGGTCCCATGGACATTCGAGGCGGCTTAAACATCGCTCTCGTTACTCCACCTCCTTAAGCTCTTCCCCCTCATGCTCCCCGCAGGGGTCGCAAGAGGAGCCCTACCCTCCACGAGTAGGCCTTAAGTTTTGAGACTGCAGGGTTGGCTTTCACAGGATCTGGAGGCTCGCTTCCCGCATGCACAGGCCCGTTCGCCGCCAACGGCCAGGGTCTCCGTCGCCCCCAGCCTCAACCGTGGGGTCACTTGATAGGGGAAGAGCTGCAGCTCTACCCTTCGGATGACTAGCTCACCAGTGAGCAGAGGCCACCGCAGAACTCGGCCGGGGACGTGGTTGACCCTGTTGGAAGTAGGTAGGTCGATGGACCTTCCACATTCATCCCACATACCCAAGCACCGGTGTTACCGGCACTGGTCCCTTGGGAAGACGTCGCGTATCAACAGGCAGGTTGCCCGGTAGCGTGCTGTTCCTCCCCGCCCCAGTTTTGGTTGATGCAATGTGGAAACAACTTCATGATGCTTCTAGGACATCTAACCTACCGAATGACGTACAGTATGTCCTAGATGGTGGTGCTCTCTTGCACAGAATTCCATGGAGTGGTGACGAGACATACAACGCCATTTGTAGTCGGTACATCCAATATTTTGCTAGCAAATATGACCCTGCCATCATTGTATTTTATGGTTACAAAAGTGGGCCATCCACCAAAGATCTCACACAAGGTAAATGGACCAAATCAAGTACCAGTGCCCCGTGCATTTCACCTGGGACATGGTGTGTCCGTTGAAGAGAGAAGACTTTCTAGCTAACAAGACAAATAAACAGCGATTTATAAATCTGCTCAACGACCACTTTGAACAGCATGGTAGTGAAGTATTGCACGCAGTGGCAGTGATGCAGACGTCCTGGTGGTGCAAACAAGTATTGCATCAGCAGACAGAAAGAACACTGTCCTCATTGGGGACGACACTGACCTACTTGTGCTCCTCTGCAGTCAGGCATCAGAGACATCCTTTACACTTATTTCAGAACTCAACCAAAGTTGAATTTAAAGAAGACGCCATGATGATGAACACCAAACTGGTTCAAGCCGCACTTGGGAAGAATATATGTGATAACCTTTTCTTTGCTCATGCCATACTGGGATGTGATACCACATCCAGATTGTTCGGCATTGAGAAACCAGTGGCTCGAAAAACTCAAGTCGAGTGAATATTTAAGGTAGCAGGCTACAGTCTTCAAACACCTACGTGCCACCAATGACGACATTGTGACAGCTGGAGAAAACGCCCTAGTTTGTGTGTATAATGATAAACCCGGCGAGAGATTAGACGCCCTTCGACTGCAACGCTTCTACCAGGTTTCATTCAGCACAACTTGTGTAAAACCTCACATCTTCCCTCCCACCTTATCAGCAGCTCAGTGCCATAGCCAGCGCGTTTATCATCAGGTCCAGCAATGGAGTGGGGTCTATATGTGTCAGCAATGGAAAGATGTTTCCTGTTCCCACTAACTTAAAGCCAGCACCCGAGTATCTTCTGGAAGCGATCAACTGTTCCTGCAAGACTGGGTTTACAGGAAGAAGAAGCGGCTGCAATAAAATATGGTCTACAATGTATTCAAGTATGTGTGGAATGCAAAGAACTACATTGCTCTAATGTGACTATACCTGATCCAGAAAGTGACACTGACAGGGGAGGGATTTGCCTAAGAAAAGTGTGTGGGGAAAGGGGGAAAGGGGGCGGGGAGGCAAATTTTAAAACATTTATTGCACAAAATTTTCCGAGAGCCACGTGAAAATCCCCCAAACAAAAGCCCAATTAATACTATCCCCCCCAAAAAAAAAAAAAAAACAACAACAACAACGAAATCCATACATGTCTATCTATACGCACAAGTGGAGGTCTCGTGGCATATGTAATAACGTGCGTACGTACTGCATGTGTGTAGGTATGTCAATGGGGCTCGTCATTGGATAAAGTTAAAGAATGTGAATGGCTGTATTTGCACTCCTTGCCTCTCAATTGTGACACTATTTTGCAAGTGCCCCTTTTTGGCCCCCCCCTCCCCTTTCCTTTCTTTCCCGTAATCCCGCCCCTGGACACTGATGATATGTAACGGGCGTATCCAACAAAGGCTTAGTATTTAGTACTCTAAGCATATTTCAAATGTATACCATTTTCAATTATGCACATGTAAATTTCAAGAACTGATGTGAACATGAATCTCGAAATTCGTAGCAGCAATCACAAATCAAAACATGAACGATATAAGGCTACTGGACAGACATTTTGGTAGCCATCTTAAATTTTATGCAAGAGAGCATAAAAATGCCTGAAACGGGTTTTTGATGGCCATAATAAAGCGTATTATTTATATATCCTAAATATTTGCTTATATTTGACTATTTCTAAATTTCAGTTTTTGCAGCAAATTTGGAAGACACTTTTGGCAGCATTTTGAATTTGAAGATATATGACCAGTTTATAAATGGGTTTATTATGTCCAATAACATATACCTTAAGTGTTTCACATATATTTTTATCAATTACTTGCTGATATAGGGCTGATTCTAAACTCACAGAGGTTTTTTTTCAAATTCTTGCTTTTTCAATACTCTGTAAATTGTTATAAAAATGAGTTTGTTGTATTTGTGTATATATAAGTTGTTTTTGTTAAGTTTAAAAAGCAGAAATAAATATTTGGATAAAATAAATAAAATTATAGCTTTTGGTGGCCATTTTGAAAATTAAAATGTTCCATTACATCGATTTTCCCTGACTTTTAGTGTCATTCGATAGTTTATGTGGAGTGCAAAACACTTGAATGGTTTCTATTGCAATTTGTGGTATGTATATTACTCAGATCGGTTCGTACCCCAGAATCCAGGGACTCAATAAGTCCCCCGATTGGGAGACTGAAGCATGCTCATTCAGCTTACAGTGATATATGGAAGCCGCCATTTTTATTGTGAAATTTCAGTCATAGACGCTTATCAGTCGTTTCATTGAAGGTTTGTAACAAAGTTTGCTTTGTTCATGTTCAATTTCGCAAAGGCAAAACAATTTCGTTACTATCACACAGTTATTGCTAAATAGTTTTCACAAATCCCCAAGTTATGTCTCATAATTTCAAAAACCCTTGTTATAGCCCGACTGCCTAACGTGACACATAATAAGAATTCATCACTTTTCTTCAAATTTCTCAAAAATCGCAAAGTGAAATTTAAAGCGCACAGTGAAAAGATAATTTATATGCCATTATTTCAAATCGTGAAGAAAAATTAAACCCTTTGCAGTGGTTGAGTTCCCGCGATCGAAATGTGTCTGATTCTTATGTTATTCCTACACAAACTTTAAATTTGATAGATGCATTGTGGGATATTTCTGTAAAGCATCCACTGATCGGGAGAACAAAACCGTTCAACCAATCGGGGGTAAGACCCGACAGTCACTAGATTCCCTGGCCTAAATTATCAGCACAGTCTGCAACTGCAGCATATCTTGTACGTGTCTCCGGGCCGAAGTATCATGAACTTGCAGCAGAAGGAGCACTTCCTGGCGCTGGGGGTAGGGACGAGTCCCCTGGTGTCTGAACCTTAGACTCCATTAGGCAAAGGTCAGAACTCTGACCGTATCACTACAATAAGGTTTCACTTTGTTCCAAAGCCTTAAGGCGGCAGAGCTGGACTAAGGGAAAGCGAAATGGACGTGCTTAAAAGGAAAAACGACCAGCATCTGCGCCTTGGACCTGCTCAGGTGCAGAAAATGACCAGCATCTGCGACTTAGACCTGGTCAGGTGCAGGCGCTAAAAGAAGTGAGTGTATACGGTGCTAGTGCCATGTCCTGGGTGTGTCAGAGAAGTAACTACGTTTTTAGTTTAGGTGGTATAGCAGTGAATTTGGTCTGAGTGACCAGATTGCATATTTTAATAGCACAGAAGGTAAGGTATTATTTGAAGTAAATACCTCTTTTATTAAACCACATAGAAAGGTGAGGCTCTGACTTGCCAATGTCAATGAAAGATTAAAATATTACAAAGCATCCTTGTGGTGCGATGCAATTACCACCCTGTCCCACATAAAATCTCATCTTCATCCCAATTACTCCATCTTCCTTCATCCCGATTCCTCCATCTTCCCTCATCCCATTCCAATTCCTCCATCTACAATCTTGTCATCTTGTACTCAACATTTATTGTTTATATTTCTTTTCATACTCACACACTTTTAATTTCAAATCCTTTTGAGGCGGAGAACTCTATCATTTCACTTTTCTTCATGCCAAGACAAATATTTAATTGCTATTCATATCAAGAATGTCATTACCATAACAAGCAAACTACTCCAATAATTAGAACCAAAGACTTTAACCAAACAAAAAAAAACTCTTCCAAATACTTTTAACTGGTTGCCAACGCTGACGCCAATGTCAGCAGGAGTAGCAAAATTAACATTTTCACACTAGGTTAAAGCCCTGTATGTTAATGTTTATACTTCATCCTAAGCTTTATCACTGCAAGTTGAAATTTCAGACATTTCATGAAAGTATAGGGGTGCTGCATTAAAAAACAAACAGAGAAGTCACATCTTAAATCAGTATTTTACTGTAGTTTATTATAATTTATTTCATTTAGAAAACACATACAAATTTCCAGGGCTTCATGCGGTTCAAAACGTGACTTTCGCAACTTTTTTTCAAAATAAATTTTCACAACTTTCCCTTCACTTTCTATCACCACAAGTTTGGTTTATATGAATGTTAAGATGATAAGCTTTTTAATAACAAAGTCAAATTCGAAAATATCGACATGCAAATTTTAGGCACAATTCCAGAAAACTATTTTGAACTTTTTTTGTTCTCTTGTGAATAATTTAAATGGAGAATTTGTTTACATATTTGGATTGTTTGTGAAATTTCCTTTTCATTGATACCAGTCTAATCTTTTTTTTCAAAGCAAAACATGCAAAAATAATAAAAAATAAACAAAATATAATCACCATTGTAATTACAAGCGAAAAACAAAGCCGTGCATCCACTTCGAGTTTGGAAACTGGGCCGTTCACGTGAACTTCCTGAACACTAATTGCTGCACTATATACAGGATGTGTTTCAGTGTGTGGGTTTGTTAAGGTGTGAACGAAGAGGGGATACTTGCTCTTTGTGTATTTAATTGAAAATATCTTAAGTAAGTTTCCCGACACTTTTTTTCGTGTAGGAAAGTTCTTTTGCCATCAGAAACTACAAACTACGATTTTTGCCAAATTTTGGTCTAAAAAAGGTAAAATATCATTCAATTTTTCACGACTTTTGCCGAAAAAGATATAGATAGGGGTAGTCAAAATTCGACCAGAATTGGATGCATTAATGTCTTTGGAAAATAAATCTTTGAAGAAAGAAAAAAGTGTTTTTCTTAAATGTGTGAGAAAGTGAATTATCTTTTCACCGAATTGTCAAAGCCAATGACTCTTTGTGTCATTTTTGATGATGGACTCCCACCTGTGCATAGCCAATCCTCAGAATTTTGGGGAAAATCCCCTACCCTACCCTCGCTAGCTACATTCCTGTCCATAGCTGATCGGTACACCTCATTCAAAGAATTTGATGTGCCTGTCACCTCTCTATTACCATAAGTACAATATATTTTTTGCCTCTTTCATCTACGACTCATCTTCGACATGACCCTGGACAAGACTCACAAGAAGCGTTTCAATGTTGTCTCCTTCTCTTCTTGAAACAAGAAGAACTAAAATAATGGGAGTTGGACTTGACTTGAAAAGTTAAATGAATTTTCTTTAAAATACATTAACAATTGTTAACAATGTAAGACAATGTAAGGATTAGGGCACCAACCTTCGATAGTAAATTTACAACACCAGACATTTCTACACAGATAAGACACGAGTTTTAAACTTGAATATCTCTTTAACAGAATAAGATATTTGAATGCTTTCTTCACCATTTTGTTTCTTTTAAAGTCCTCTTGCATATAAGATGGTTGGTTGACCACTGAATAAATCCTTTAAGAATTGATAAGAGTTGATCTTTTCAGTAAGTCCTCATCCTACCCCATAAGAGAGGAGCGGCTATTTAGATCGTGTGAGGTCAAGGGTTCGAGACATCTTGAAAATCGACGGCAACATTGCACAGAGTTGAGAAAAGAGATCATCTGATATATCCTGAAAATAAATATAGAAAATTGAGTTCATTACTTTCCAAAAAGGTCATGAAATTATATAATACTTTCTTGACACAGCAAAAAAACATTTTTTTGAAATTATGGAAAAAAAATTAGATACCTATTTTAGAAATTGTTAATTGCTTTGTAATTTTATTTTCTACTTTGTGTGCATGGGGTCGGAGTATACTGTTATTTCAATCATTATGATCCATTTACCATTTTGCAAAGACCAGGCTAGGAGAGATTGCTCATTTCTGGTCTTTTATCTTTTTTGACTTACTTGGTTAAGTATCGGTTTCCATTAACTTTGTCTATGTTTTTTAATTGCTCAGTTTCTTTAAACAAAATTCCTGAATATTTGTTTCAATGAACTTGTTGCAATTATTTCTGTAAAATAAAAAATTGTATTTGTTTGAAAATAAATACATTATATTGTTAACCTAGAGATAAGAAATAAATGAATAAATAAAGCAGCATCATTATGACCTTTACCCTCTCAAACATCATATCACACTACCATCCTGTTCAGTTAGTGCTTCACCTTGCCATCTTGGCTATTGAAAGAATTACACTGGCTACCACTATATTACAAAATAATAAATCAAAACCTCTTATGGGATTAGTTTAGTGGTCAAGCAAGACAATCCCAAATGAACGGGGACTTCAAAAGAAACAAAATGGTGACAAAAGCATTTAGAAATCTTATTCTGTTAAGGAGATATTCAAGTTTAAAGTTTGGTATTATCTGTGTAGAAACGACTGAAATCAGACTAGTTGTAATAGCCTCAGGTTCCTCAGAGTCATAATGTATTCTATCATATTTTGTCCTGTGACTTTGTGGCTTAAAGAGCAATGGATATGTCAGAAAAGTAGTAATACAGAATCTGGTAAGGTTAATTATAATTTACCACCTCAAAATAATTCAAATAGTTACAAAGTAAAATTAATTTTCTTCAAACTACATTAACAATTGTTAAGAATGTGATGAGGGCACCAACCTTCCATAGTAGACTTACTACACCAGTCATTTCTACACAGATAAGACAGAAATTTAAACTTTAATAACTCCCTAACAGCTAGAATAAGACTTTTAAATGCTTCCTTCACCATTTTGTGTATTTTAAAGTTTTCTTTCATATAAGATAAGTTTGCTTGATCTTTTCTGGTAAATATAACATTTCTACTTGTGTATATACATAATACCTTTAAAGGAATATTCCCATGGATTTTCATTTTTTCATATATGATAGAGAAAACTTGTAGAAACAAAGTGGTGAAAAAAACTATTTCAATATCTTACTCCGTTTCAAAGCTATAACAATTTAAAGAGTAGAAAATTGTTCTTGCCAACACCTCGTACAGTATATGTCCTTCAGCTTAGCGATGTCATCAAGGCAATTCCAGCAGTTTTCTCCTTTTGTATTTCTTATCAATTTAATCACTTTTTTTACACATAATTTACCAAAATATACAATTTACAAGAAAACAGTTTGTTTTTTTCTTGACAAAAATATTCAATTAATTTTATAGAAATACGACAGTTTTGTTGAAATTGTCTCTATGACATCATGCATGTTGCCAATCAGTCATTTTTGTCCATATTCAAAATTACTTTAAAATTTTGTAACTTCTAAACAGAATAAGATATTGACATAGTTTTTCCATCACTTTGTTTCTACAAATTTTCTCTATCATATATGAAAAAATAAAAATCCATGGAAAAATTCCTTTAATTGTCTGCTCATCATTTTCTAAATGTACAACAAAAGGTACTTTAATCGCAGCATTCTAAACATGAACCTGAATTGTTCTTACCTTTGGGACAACAAACTGAACGGTTATTGACTCGTTACCGCCCAAAGCGCCATTTCTATCATGAACCCTTTAGCACATTTAAAGACTAGCTCCGCCCTCTTCAGACACCATGGAATGGTCATATCCTGTGGAGAAAAAGTCCAAGAAACTGAGGAAATGAATTAGATATAAAGATTTATGACGAGTGAAAAGTATTATTACGAAATGTACAACTGATAAAAAAAAAAAAAGTTATCATGAAATTCTACCACTAAAAAAGAGAGTATTATCATGAAATTCTACCACTTAAAAAGAAAGTAGTATCATAAAATTTTACAACTGATGAAGAACTACCAACATATGTAATGAATGAACAAGAAATACAATGTACTAATACTACATATGGGGAATACAATGGCTCATTGATTAGGAGCCTGTGTTCGGAACAATAAATACCAGGTTCGATTTTCAGCCAGGCATCTGTGTTGTGTCCTTGAAATTAAGGCACTTCATCCTGCTTGCCTCATCTTCACCCAGGCTGTGAAATTTAGTACCAGCATTGCTGAGAAGCAAGTCTGCGATGTACTGGCATCCCGCCCAAGAGGAATCATATATGCCCTCACCCCCTTGGGACATGGATAGCAGGATTAAGCACCAGCCCTGTAAGCCTAATGGTTTGGAAGATTTTACGTTTTAAGTATTAAATACCACAAACAATAAAGCAGATTCTTATCTACCAGAAATTTTAAAATATTTCATTTAGTAAAAAAGTTCAATTTTCAATACAATTGCAAAAACATCGTCAGGAACGTGACGGTGTGATGTCACACTTCCCTAAAAGACTTTCTACACCAGATATTTTAACAAATTTGCTACAACTTTAAAAGTCAATATCTCCTGAACGCAAACCTATAGTTTCTTTAGAGATAAGTTTTTTTTCCCCATCGTACACATGTTCAATCATTGAACTAATTACAGTCTCCGAATTATGAAATAAGCCACATCCACCATAGCAATGCGGTATTTATGTCACAGGGGGTGAAAGCATATATTACTCCCCATGGACGGGATGCCAGTATATCACAGGTTTTACAATTTAGGCCAACAAAGATCAAATCCGCAATCGGGTATGACCAATGCATTGATATTGAGATGTTCAGTGTGGCCTGCCACAAGTTTTGATCCATTTATGATATTTCCCTGGATCTTTAGAGCATTTAACAAATTAAATAAACAAAATTCAGTTTGCTAACTCTTCTGGGAAATAGGAATCAGATTTACAAAGCCTGTAACAAGCTCATAGGCGCACTTTTTGTTCACCATCTTGTCGTCATTAGGTATGTGTGTACAGAAATTTGTTTTGTGTAGAATATTGCATTGACTACATAGCATGCATCGTTATCTAGCTGTACTTAGTTATGCAGAGTTTGTTGCTAGGCAAATTCATGCAGTGATTGGTTGAAAAAGCTGCCAATCATCTACCTCAGTGAGGTTAATTGTTGTTTTACCATGAGGTGTGCATGTCATTGAACCCCCAGCTGGAAATAAATCTACGGTCCTGGAGGTTATAATTACCACAGGAAAGTGGGGAATCCACCGTGATTATCTCTTCTACGTGTGTTTCTGTTTGCTTTGCAAATTGATTTTAGGTGCTCCTTAAAATTGCATTGTAAACATAAGAATCAACATACAAACGTGCTATCTGTACATACAGTACCGTATTCGACACAATTAGCACCCAGATTGCTTACGAAAGTAGAACTGCACCACTTTTTACATGACTTGTCCTTTTCCTTAAAAATTTGCTCCAGCAAATCATAACCACAAACTTCATGTAGCAAATAATGCATAAAATGTACCTCCGCTTTTCGTTTAGTATGCAATGCAACCGCCGATTTTGGCCAAAATCGACGGTTGCACATCACATACCTCGCCAGAGCAAGGGCAACCTAATATGATATCATTATTTGTTTGGCCTGGCACAGCTACGATCTAATTACATTGCCAACACGCGCGAGTGTAATATGATGCCTCTATCTGATGCACGTTGGGCATAATATTAATGCCCCTATGATAGCATACTGAAAGGAAAGAGCTTGCACACTCAATGGAGACCACTTATCTTAGTTAAAATAACCACTCAACCACACAGTAACGACTCCATCAATTGCTAATATGATTACTCACCAACTTCCACAGTAACCCAGGACCAACAGGAGAACTAGTACAATGGAGCCATTAATAAAGGAAATTTGATATAATTACTTGTGGTTTTCAGAATAAAGAAAATAAAGGGGAAAAGTTTGACCCAACCTGCTTACATATCAGGATGGGTTTGACTGCTTGAAATATCAAGGAGCAGAACAAATAATGATAGTCCCGAAGTTACATCCTAATAAGTGCCTCTGTTCTGGGCTATGGGCAGTGTGCTATTTAAACTGCATCGTACATATAAGTGAACTGGTTCTATACACTGAGCATCATATGCAAAACAAGAAAAAATGTAGCAAAACTTGTGTATATTAAAATTTACATCTTCAAATTAATTAAATAAATTATGATATCTCAGTCAAAGAATGTTGGGTGGGCGCTTATTAGAGCAGGGGCGCTTAATATATCTAATAACGTATGTGATCTAATAACGTATGTGCTTTTCACCCATCTAAGCTTAGAGAAACTTTAAAGGAATATTCTCATGTGTTTGAAGGAATATTCCCATGTTTGTTTGTAACCTTTCATAAGAAAAAGTAAAAATTTAGTACAAAAATCATGTTATATGTTATTCCTACCAGGAGATATTCAAATATTAAGGTTCACAAAAAATATCAATAAACGAATAGGAAAATGCTCAGTATGATGACATCACAGCAACACATTCTCCCACAAAGTTGATGTATTTCATTAAAATTTATCATCCTTTTTTATTGGTAAAACCTGCTATAAAAATAAATTGATGTAAGTTAGGTATTTATATACATTGCCACATACTGTATACCCTACTCTAATAACTTTTGGAAAATTGTTTCTAATCATACAGAAACAACCAATTAACATTCAAAAAATACATAAACATTTGCAATGAAATTGTCTCTATGACATCATCAAACACAAATTCATCATACTGTACAAAAAGTTTAAAATGCAATTGGGAAATCTTTAAAAATCCATATTTTCTGAACGGAATATGATATCAACCTGATTTTTGTACCAAATTGCCTCTAAAAGTATGCTCTTACAAATCAACTTTTACAAAAAGTATGGGGATATTCCTTTAAGCAAATCTTACATTTGTTTCACATGCAACAAAGGTTCTTACCTCATACATTTCATACACCAGAAAAAGCGGAAGCGTTATAAACTGAATGTCAAAATCAACGGCAAGTTTAAAAATGTTCCGAATTGACAAAATAACTGGATGCTGAGACCTCGTCTCTGGCGATCGGATGCGTTCATCGGAAACGAGATGAAATACAAGATGAACCTCAGACAAATTGGAATGACGAGTAACATAGAAATCACCTGTGGTAAGACAAGTGTGACAATATTGTTTACATAAAATAAACTGAGCATTAACAAATTCCCAAAGCTAATTTCCATAAAGCTAATTTAAATAATGTTACATGGCAAAAATTCATGTGTTTATTTGAACCAATCATATACTGGGGCAATCTTATCGACAAATCAAATACAGTCCTTGCAGATCCTTGGCTGCCTCCACAATTCATGTACGAAATGTGACCAATTAGTGTATGAAAAACATGCTTTTAAACACTCGTTATATGTGTGTTATACATTAAGACACATTGTGTTAGGTACACATTGTTGCTAAGTTTCTCCTTCAGCAATTCCAGGTGATTGATTAGGTAACAAAGAAAACATTCCCTGTTTGTTTATTGGTCACTGTACCAAAGTAATCACATTCGTTTAAATAAGTTTAAAAAGGTCTATGGGTAATCAGTATTATAGGTAGCTTGGAACTAATAAGGTATCACTCCGCCAGCCCAAGATGAGAACCCTCAGAGAAAAGGCTAATAAAATATTTTAAAGAGGTCCTGTTTCATGGGACAGGAAGCTGACAAGTTGCAAATTTCAGAAATGGTAGAGAAGAGATAGATCTTGACTATGCGTATCCAAACTTGACAAGATCTGTTTCAGATAAAGTTGCATTTTACCATGGACCCATACCAAAATTTGACTTATTTGGTGAGGGTGATCTTCACCTCCGCCTAAAAAAAAAAGCCAAAAGCTTAGGCCAACCCCTAGTGAACATCCCATTATCCGAAAGATATAACATGGTACTTTCAGAAAACTTTCCCTTTCTGGTACAAAAAAGACCTGAAACTTGACTTATTCATCATAGGTTTCAATATGGCAAATAATTAGTTCTGTGCTACCATTAACTTTAGAGGCAACATAATGAAATACGAGACCCCGACAGATTGGAAAGATGACTTATGGAGAAGTTCCCTGCAGGAAATCATGGTATATTTAGGCAAACTTGTTATGTATACATAAACTTTTCTATTTTCTTTCATTCATAAACCCATTGTTTTTGAACCTGTGCCAAATATTTCTTTAATAGAGCTGTCGATTTGGAGGATAAAATTTGGAATTTTGCCAAACACCTCATTTGGATTTACAGTAGCAATAAAGATGATGACATCATTTTCAGTGACGGAAGATAAGTGCTGTCTGACATGTCGATTATAGGGATATTGCGATATCTCTTTTCCCACAACATGGAATATGCCTCTCACGACATATAGTGATACCAAACCTAACACACAACTAAGAAATTTTCGCGCAACTAGGCTAGGCTACTTTGTACGTTACAATTCTAATGTTACGGTATTAAATCTAAATAAAAGTCAAGTTTAGGCCATTAAAAATGTGCAAAAACAACGTGAAACATAAAAATAAAAAATAATAATTAAAAATCGTGCTCCGTCACCCCACACTGGCCATTCCGATGTAAGTTGGCAAAAAGAATGAAAAATTGGCTTAGAACATGCCTCTCAGGCTCTTACTTTGATGATCAAAAAGAACGAAAAATTGGCCCGAACATGCCCCTCAGGCTCTCACTTCGATGATTCATGGTCACGTTGATTGAATTACCAAAATGTCCGTGATGCATGATGAACGTAATAGTCACGCGATCTTGTCGTCTGCTAGATGTGCGAATCATTTTTTCTTGCATTTATCATAAAAGAAGTAACGTTAGTGATAATAGCAATGTGTCATGTGTCAGTTTCCTTGAAAAGTATCGCGATATATCAATATATCGCAATATTTTTGTCCATGATAATCGATACTTAATAGAGCCATGTCGTGACATCATTACTGAAGATTAGGCAAAAAATTTAAAATTCCATACAGTTTACAAGCTGCCTTCCCATTCACGCATAACTATTTTGTTTATATAAAGGAAAATATTAAAATGCTAAGGGGCTACAAATTAAAGCTGACTTTGTTCTTTTATCAGGGATGCCAGTGGAGTTTGCTTCCAGGGCCTGAAAAATTCCAGTACACACTTCAGCATTAGGGCTGTGCATTTTCGTTTAATACCTTAAATATTTAAATGGCGGAATTTCTGTTTGTTTAAACAGTGTCAAACAATGACAAATTACAACTAAATAATGAAAACCTACAGTAACTAACAAAATAATGACAATTTATGAATAAATATTGACAAATTACAAACCTGTTTTTAGATTAGATATTTGGTCCCCACTGTTTGGTGATGATGCAGGGCTCTCTGTCATTTCTCCATTTGACCCTGGAATCAAAGCAACTACAGGAATGACATGCCATTATTAAAAAGGATTACTTTACTAGTCAAGCAAATTAATCTTATTCCATTAAGGAGATATTTAAGATATAAAATAACTGGTGTAGAAAATTCAACTGTAAAAGGTTGGGTGCCCTCATCCTCACTTTCTTAACAATTGCTAATGTGTTTTAAAGAAAACTTTTTTTACTATTTAAATTACTTTTCTTCAAAACTTTCTTCAGGTGATAAACTATAATTACATTTACTAGATTTTGTTTTACTACTTTCCTGACATATCCAATAGCTTTTAAGACACAAAATCACAGCACAAAATATGATAGAATACTTAAAGGCTACTTTGATTTTAAGTCGTTTCTACACAAATGATACCAAACTTGAATATCTCCTTAATGGAATAAGATTTGTGAATGCTTTCTTCCCCATTTTGTTTCTTGTGAAGTCCTCTTTCAAGATGGATTTGCTTGACCCATGAACTAATCCTTTAATATCTCCTTAATGGAATAACATTTGTGAATGCTTTTTTCACCATTTTGTTTCTTCTGAAGTTCTCTTTCATATGATAGACTTGTTGGACCCCTGAACTAATCCTTTAAACATCTAACTAAAGACAGATAGCAGCAATTTGAGCTTAATTGGAGGCAATGTGCAATATTACAGACACCAACACCAGGGGAGTACAATAGCCAGACCACTGCACCAACCGTCTTAGAAAGAAAGAAAACGAGGACAAAACAAATAACAAATAAGAATACAAATAATTATACAAATAATGATAATAATAATAATAATACTACAAATAATACTATAAACAATAATAATACTACAAATACTATTAATACTACAAATACTACAAATACTACTAATACTACTAATAATACAAAAAATACTAATAATACAAATATTACTAATATAAACCATACAAATACTACAAATAATACTAATAATACTACAAAAAGAATACAAATAATAATACAAATACACTACTACTACAAATACTACTACAAATACTACAACTACTACTACTACAATTACAACTATTACAACTACAACTGCTACAACTACAACTGCTGCTACTACAACTGCTGCAGCAGCTGCTGCAGCTGCTGCTGACAGCTGGCTAATACTACAACTACTACTACTACTACTAATACTACTACTAATAATACTAATAATACTAATAATTATAATAATAATAATACAAATAATGATACAAATAATAATACAAATAATAATACAAATAATGATACAAATAATAATGATAATAATAATACAAATTATAAAACAAATAATGATACAAATAATAATAATAATAATACAAGCAGTGATACAAATAATGATACAAATAATTATACAAATATTAATAATACAAATATTAATATTACAAATAATAATAATACCAACAACAATACCAGCAGCAACAAAAACGACAATAATAATAAAATAACGACAAAGACGATCATGAGAACCATGTGTACAAAAAAATCCATAGTTTTTAAAATTCCAATCAGAATTACAAGAGAAAATGTGAGTTTTCAGAACAATTTTCAAGTTGTTTGAAGAGGCATTCCTGATCTGAGTACAAATGTTTTTCCAAAGTTTTGAGGTTGCAAATCTAAATGATCTTTGACCATAACTTTTGGTCATAATTCATGGGGGCTTTAAGAGAATTGTGGGTGAAGAGTCTTGCTCATATGCGAAAGGTACCTGGTCCAATTCTTGTCCTTGCACAACACTTGACTCTACCTGCTCCAGTCCACTCAGCTGTAAAATGAGTACCAGCATTGCTGGGCAGTTAACCTGCAATGGACTGGTGTCCCATCCAGGGGGAGTCATGTGCTCTCATCTGCTTATGCCAAGAAACCAGGGAAAAGCACCCTGGTGTGGGCCTAATGGCTCGGATGGATTTAAATATATAATGGAACAATAGTATAGTATACTGGGGGAATGTTAATGACCAATCATATACTGGAGGATTCTTGGTTCTCTGCACAATCCACACAGAATATAGGGCCAAGGGTATGAAGTAAATGCTTTCAAATGCTAATCAATCGTTATACACCAATATTATATGTGTCTGCATTGTTGCTTACAACTTTTCCTTGAGTAACTTCAGCCGATTGGTTGCGTAACAAAGGCAAAATTTCACAAGCAGTTGATTGGGTGAAGTACTGAAGTAATCATTTGGGGAAAATTGGTTTGAAATGGTCTACTCTAGAGCGAATTTACTCAGAGCGAGGTTGCTGCAAGTTCATGGTAGGCTTAAAGTATAAGCTTATAATATCTGCACAGGAAAACCATACAGCATGTGGGTGACAGTCAGGATTGAGTGAATATACCTTTTGTCTCTTTAAAAACCTCCCTGCGTAGATTGGCTTGCACGGCATGTTGCTGGATGATCCTCAGCTGGGTGTCCAGGTCAGGAAAATGAAAGTCTGTGGATTGCTGGCAAACATTGGCAAAATCTGCAAAATTAGAAGAAAACTGCACATGACACCTTTGTATTATTTTGGACACGTTTGCAATCTCAAGAAACTGTACATGGAAGGTCGAGGGGCAAAGGTGTGACCAAAAAGATGATGGATCGATGGAGTTAAGACAAGCATTGGTGGAAGTGTGTGAATGAAAATGAACGCTATGGACAGGTTGCTTTTGGAAAACGTTCGTCAAACGAGTCACCAAATGGCGTTACATGCTGTGACGGCTATACTGCGACGATATAACAGCAAGGATAACCAGCTCAGTTGGCAGAGACCTTAAACATCTATGATTTAAAGGATTAGTTGAGTGGTCCTGGCTGGATGTCTATTATTTATAAGTTTGTAATTTCAGGGCAAAAGGGCTTTAAAAACTAGACATCGCAAAGGATACAAATGCCCTTGCCACTGATAACACACCCTCAACCCATGTCCCACATGCCATCCCACCCTATTTACTACATGTAATAAAACCCGACATCCAGATGGTATTCTATCACATTACCCACACATCATCACATCTGATGATATTCCACCACATGCAATCCCACTATTCCCCAATTGCCATCCCACCCTGACCCACATGCCATTCCACCCTGTCCCACATGCCATCCCACCCTGACCCACATGCCATCTCACCCTGTCCCACATGTCATCCCACCCTGTCCCACATGCCCACCCACCCTGTCCCACATACCATCACATCCTGTTCCACTTGCTGTCCCACATGCCATCCCATCCTGTCCTACATGCCATTCCACCCTATTCCACATGCCATCGCACCCTGTCCCACATGCCAACCCACCCAGGCCTACATCCCATAGCACCCTGTCCCACATGCCATCTCACCATGTCCCATGCCAATCTACCCTCTCCCACATGCCATCCCACATACCCATCCCACTCTTTCCCACATGCGATCCCACCTTGTCGCAAAGGCCATCCCAACCAATCCTACATGCCACCCTATCCCACATGCCATTCCACCCTCTGTCCCACATGCCATCCCACCCTTATCCCAATTCCTCCTACCAATCATCGTGCCATCCAATAATCATTCCACTCCCACCCCTCATCATATCCCAACAAAATACCAATTAGTCTTAAACCCTCCTCATCCATCCACCTGCCCACCATCACCCATGTTCTCTCCCCACCCAAATCAAATACCCTGTCCAACCCACTCACCAACCTAACATAAAGCCTCACTCACGGAGAGATGGACAGATATAAACGAGCCTGAACAGAGATATGATTATGCATGCATGGCTCGAGCAATTTGCATGAGTGAAAAGTGTAACAAGATGGCAATCCACGGAGTTGCTGACCTTATCGCCTGTGCCACATAAAATTTGTAAAATGATGAAATGTTTTTTTCCAGGAAACAATATAAAATGTATCATTTCCTATCAATTACTTGACCTATGACCTTTATTGACATGTCCAATTATGTGCGAAACACAACACTACAACACCTTTCAACCCCCAAGTAACATTATGCACCAACCAACCAGGGATAAATACAATAGCAATTATTTTTCCAACAAAATGCAAAACAAAATTTACCATGATCATTTGATCTCTGACCATTTACCTTTAAGTGACATGTCACATCTTTTCCAAGACACAACTTTTCATCATCCTTTATCAACCCACTAAGTAACAACCCAATTGCATTTGCGTTATCCCAACATTTACCATTTTAATCATTTATTCTCCGACCTGTCCCATTTTGTGCAGAACATAACCCTACATTATCCTCCTACCCAACCCAATATCACTTATAGTTATCCAAAGAAGTGCAAAACAAAATTTACTATTTGTAATAGATTATTTGACCTATGACCTTAACATGACATATCCCATTATGTGTGGGACATAACCTTGCATCATGCCCCACCAACCCACCAAGTAGCAAAACTCTGGATACCAACCCATAGAGGATCAATGAAATAGCAAATACGATTTTCCAACAAAATGCAGCACAAAATTTGCCGTTATTATTTGACCTGTAACCTTTGGGCGACATGTCACATCTTTCCGAAACATAACTTTACATCAGCCTTCATCAACCCACCATGTAACAACCCATTTGCCCTTTATACTATTTTTCATGACCTTTGACCTTTAAGAAACATGTTCTATTTTGTCTGGAACACAACCTTATACCACCTTTCACTATCCCTCCAGTATAAACCTAACATCACTTACTCTTTTCCCAGGAATCACAACACAAAATTTACCATTTCTAATCAATTATTTGACCTCTGACCTTTAACCTAAAAGGTACGTAAGCCAACTTGTAGGGGGGGGGTGGGGGGACCAACCAACATTTACCACTTTGAGTCAATTATTTAATCTTCGACCTTGACCTTTAAATGACCTGTCCCATTTTTTGCAGTACATAACCTTATATTACCCTCCTTCCCAACCCAATATCACTTAAGGTTATCCAAAGAAGAGCAAAATAAAATGTCCTATTTGTAAGCAATTATTTGACCTCTGACCTTAACATGACATATCCCATTATGTGTGGGACATAACCTTGCATCACCCTCCACCGACCCACCACATAGCAAACTCTGGATACCAACCCATTGAGAATCAATCAAATAGCAAATACATCCAAAAAAATACATAAATTCACAGCACCCTACACCATCCCACCATGTTTCAACTTGGTAGCTTGTATAGTTTTCTCAGTATAAGCGACACAAAATTTGGTATTTTAGACAATTATTTCACCTTTGACCTTTAAGGTACATGACCCAACTTGTAGGAAACATATGTTCATAACACCGTACACACTCTTACATAGTTCAATGTTATAGCTTATACGGTTTTCTCAGTACTCGTGACACAAAATCTGGTATTTTCAATCAACTATTTGACCCCGACCTTTAAGGTATATGAAACAACTTGTGCGAGACAAAATTTCACGTCACCCTACACCCACCCACCAAGTCTTAACTTGATAACTTGTACGGTTTTCTATGTACACGCAACACAAAATTCGACAGCTTGTAAAGGAGTTCCAAGACGCTTGTGTTTTCAAGTTATTCAGAAAGAGACACTGTAAATACGCTTACTTCCGCTCTTGTATAAACAAGAAAATGTAACCCTGTGGCTTGATCTGTAACAAAGAAATAGCAACTTTGGTTCCTGTCGTCCGACGATGTCGTTGCTAGTCATCTGCTTGGTCTTTTGACTGATTTTGTTGAGATGAAACGTACTTTCAGGGTTTTACGCATTTTTACACAATTCTTACTTACTACAGCACTCCAACTTAAAAAGTGAATACTAAGCAGTATTAGAAAGTGTCAAAAGATAAACCTTTAACGATGAAATTGATGTATTTCTGCCAGACAAGACCAGCTTAAGAAGAGAGTGTCTTCTTTAGATAAACAGTATCCTTTGTACAAGAAGATAACAAGAAAATAGAGGGGGCAGTTTAACAAAAAATATTTGCTGCATGCTACAGCAAGGCAATAAAACTACAAACCACCACCCACACACCTACCCACCCACTCACCCATCCACCCACCCACCCACCCACTCACCCATCCACCCACCCACCCACCCACTCACAAACCCACCCACCGACAAACCCACCCACACACACACACAGAAGTGAGTACAATACCTTATCACCATAAATACTAAATGTTGCAATAAGGTAATAAGATGCTTTGACCAAGAGATGCCAGACTCTGATAAAGCAAATATTGTCCCTGTAAACCAAGGGTTTTAAGGGCCATCATTTCACAGATTGTAGGCCAATCACATGGCAAAACCAGCGTCACATGACAAACAAAACTCGCCAAACAATCCCTGAATAGAAACAAGTTGAGAGCATGCGCAATGTATGCTAGATGTCGGCGGTTCTCTTATCCACCTTCCTTTGACAAGCCGTGAGCCTAATTTATAGCGAAACTAAAATAACATTTATTTGATAAGCCGCTATGTTTTAGTGAGCTGATCTTCCCGCTGTAGACCAATGGGCCGAGTCATTTTTCTTGCCATTTCGTGTTCTCCTTTTCATATCTACTCCAAATTGGCCTCATAAACACCCAAAAAATAATCCCTGCACATTTTCGCTTGTCCCCAAATTGCCAATTTTGCTCCCTGAAATGAAATTGACAATATTTCAAAATAAAATGATACATTTCGCACTGAAGAGCCTAATAATGACAATATGAAGCATTAGCCAATGAGATAGCTCGAATAAATTCTTTACCTCTTTTAATACCGGTATATGAGTTGATCCTATCATCCACCATGAGCACTAACGCAGCTAGTGAGTTGGAATACAATGACATGGCTGTTTGTAGTCTCTGAGGCTGAGGTTGTAATCTACCCCTGAAAAAGAAAAACAAAAACAGAAGACGCTGACAACTAGAAGCAAATGTAGCAGAAGCAAATTTTTGAATATTCCTAAATTTGTACAGTTGTCTATCAGCGGTTAATTCGCTAAACGATACAAGATGGCTGGCAGAAAACCTCTGAAATTTGTACACTAAACATGAATGTAGATTACTGTGCACACCACTACATAAATTTGTACCACACTCCCTGCAATTTATGCCATATTTCCCACAAATATTAAAATTTATGGTAATTGGGGAAAATAAAAAATATTAAATAGCATTTTTTCTACACCATCTTGGGGTCAAAGGGGAATATCTTGCCCTGATAATATCAACGCCCCTTCCTTGGCTACACCTATGAGGCTAAAGATTATAGTTGAAATGTTGAAAAACTGGTGTCATAAGTGGGATTTGCCCACCAAAAGTGGGGGAAAATCCACCTTCAAATACAAAAAGCACCATACAAATGATATCAATATGGAAAAAAGTAGGGTACTTGCACCTCCCCGAATCCTGCCTATGACTGCGGAGAGGGGGGGGGGGGACTTACCCTGCTCTACTAGGTGTGTGTCTGCATAGATCTAGGATGTCCACACTCATAAGACGAAGGTTGTGCATGGTTTTCATCTGGGCTCCTGGAGAATGAAAGAAAAATACAGAAATCAAAACAGCCATTCCCATATACAATTTCTTATACCAAGATATCGTTATCTAATAAAAGCTCGCTGCTCACATGAAGCATTAGCCAATGAGATAGCTGGATTAAAATCTTCACCTCTTTCTTTGCTTTTTTTTTTTTTTTTCTTTTAACTCCATTAGCAAACATTGCAGTGAGTTTACCATGAGGAAGCAATTGAGCTTGCTAGAATTTTTACTCTGCAAGTTCATAAAAATCCAATTGCAGGGTTGTTTGAAAATTATTTAAATTTGTATTATTTTGAAAATTTGTAATGTTAAAAATTCAAACTCTTGACAATCATAAAAGACATTTGATTAATCGGACAGGTCCATCTTCTCTTCTAGAAATGGTGAATTTGTTTGACTTACCGTCAGCAGGGCCGATAAAGCCATGATGAGCTGAACAAGCTCATGATCAAGGCCCCTACAAAAACAGGTTTATTGCTTGCTATAGGAAATTGGTATATGGATATAGCGGATATATAATTTTAATACTATTTACCATATTCGACATACTAAGCGCCCAGGGCATTTATGAAAATAGAATTGCACACTCATTAGGCCCAAAGTTTTTATCCTAATAACCACCCATGCTCCAGACCAAGTACAGTGTGTCATTTGAACCACATTGTGTGAGCTGATTCTATACTAGCCCCACAATAAGTGCCACAGAACGGAACATCAGACGCAAAATCATAGCAAACAGTATAACAAACAAAATGTCTTCAAATTAATCAAATAAATTATTTTATGGTTTGGTTTGTTGATGTTTAACGGCACCGCGACAGTCAGAGTCAAATGTGCCAAGAGGGTATTAATGAATTATGGTGTAAAAGTATGGATAGTTAAGAGATGGAAGGTTTATAAGGGAGATAAAGGGAAAAGCTGAATGTGGGAGAAAAATTTAGGTGAAAAGAAAGGGGTGTGTAAGGTTAGGTGTAGAAGGGGAGAAGGAGATTATATGTGGTGGAAGAGGATGTTGTTGTGGAGAAAGTTGATGATGTTTGAGGAAGATTTGTTTTCGAATAGGTCCGAGATTGAGGAGAGTGAGGAGAGAAGAGATCTAGAGTTCTGGTGTAGGGGACAGGTTATGAAAATATGCTTGATGGAGAGATCGATGCTGCAAGTGAGGCAGAGAGGGGCAGGGGAGCCGGATAAGAGATGGTAGTGAGTAAAAGAGGAGTGGCCGATTATTTCATCAGTCAAAAAATGTTTGGTGGGCGTGTATTAGAGCAGAGGCGGATAATACATCAAATATGGTCTATCATTATCATAGTCAATGTTGGTGACATAGTCACTGAATTTAGAAAATCAGACATTTTATCAATATAAAATGAAACACACTGCAATTTCTCTTTCTACAGATCAAAGTGAAGCTTGTTTTGCTGTGAGGCGCTCTCTGCTGGAGCTAAAGGCAATGACCGCAAACTAGTAACAATCTCACAATTTGAATGTTTACAACTATAAAGGCAATGCTTTTGAGACCAAAGTTCCAAACATGAGCTTCAGCTCATATTTGGAACCTTTATGGGCTTGCCGCGATAACAAGCTCATTTGAGGATACAATTCCACCTGGCTTCAACCAGGTATAAAATCACTACAAGCAAATGACAAGCATTTACAAGAGGCAATCTTAAGAAGCTTTTGGCCACCTTAAAAGTGTGAGCAGGAGGAGTTTTTTTGTCAGGAAAATTAAAGGTGGTAATTTTCATGCAAGTGGAGAGGGAGGGGGCTAGGAGTACATAAGAAATGGCTCTGCTTAAAACCAGGAACATCTCAACCGGCCTTCAAATGGAGCAGGGCTGGTCAGAGTAAAAGTTATATAATTCTTTGTTTCTTAAACCACAAAACTGTATACAGTTTCACCTCTCCAAGGCTTCTTCAAGATAACAACTACTCCCACTGGTGTTACATGTCCACACACACATCTGAATATAATGGCAATACTTTGTAATATAAGTAGTAACTGCAATCAATGTTGGCATCGTTTGTCTTTGCTGTTGGGGAAAGGTGAAATGAACTATTGAGCTTAGACCTATTTATACCTCAATGTTATGATGCAAAGTTAATCTTGTTGAA
Organism: Chiridota heheva; assembly: GCA_020152595.1. Taxonomy (NCBI): domain Eukaryota; kingdom Metazoa; phylum Echinodermata; class Holothuroidea; order Apodida; family Chiridotidae; genus Chiridota; species Chiridota heheva. Next base: position 57,589 of record JAIGNY010000426.1, on the reverse strand, counting down.
TGATGTGATTAATTTGTTACTTTAAAATTGCAGGCCAAATTTTTAAGCAGTGCCTTTACTAATAAAGATCCATAAAGTTAGATTATTTT
>JAIGNY010000426.1:0-52500 GCA_020152595.1 Chiridota heheva | reverse complement strand
AAATGTGATGTACACCAAGAAAAAAACAAAACATTTTTTTGTAAATGATATATTCCACCCTATCTCTGTAATGAACCAAAAATGCTGTTTGATAATGTAAAAAAAAGTGTGATAAAATTTTAAAGAAATACATAAGAACTGTGCTGGAATTGCCTTAATAACATCACCAAGCTGAAAGACATATACAGTACTGTACAAGGTGTTTTTAAGAACATTTTTCTACTCTTTACATTGCTATAACTTTTTAATTGGAACAATATATTAAGATGTTTTTTTCACCACTTTCTTTCTACAAATTTTCTCTACCATATATGAAAAAAATGCAAACCAATGGGAATATTTCTTTAACTACCTAATTGAACTTGCCCGGTTTGAACATGACTCCATTTTCTGTGATTTGGTGGCATTTCCATAGCTGCATATGACAATGACATATATGGCTTTGAAAAGTTTAGGATATTCTAGTTTACTGCCACATTACTCCATTTTGGGTTCTTATAAAATTTGTCATAGCAGGGTAGGGTATTAAACAAACATAGTGGTTTTATTTGGACATATTGTTAGAAGATTGAACTATTCAACACCGAAATTGATGCTATATTTCATATTTTCACGTAAAATCATTTCGAACATTTGAAATCATGAGTGGCAATCCTTTAATATAACCTTCCTCCCATTTAACGACAAGAGAAATGGACTATTTACTTGATTATACAATGAATACCATGGAAAATGAATGTCATGTCTTTGGATATACATGTACAAAGAAACTTGTACAGAACATTTCGTCTTATTATCGTAACAGATATATATGATGAAATTGAGTTATACTCAAAGAAGCTTGAGTTTATGTGACGGATTTTAATGTTACAATTGTCTAATACGTGATTTTGGGAATATGCAGACACCGCATGAGTTCACTTACATACGTTCTTAAAAGCCAGTGCACTAGAACTCATCCTGGGAGACGGAGTTTATAACCCCCACTTTTTTACAAGGAGGAATGGTCCATACTATATTCCCCCCCTCCCCCACATACATACACACTTTTTGGGGCAATATGGTACTTTAACCCCCTCTCCTCCCACACACACACTTTTTTTGGGCCAATATGGCACTTTTAAATCAGGTGATTAATTATGTTGGCAGTTCCCCCTCTACCCCACCCTTTTACCCAAACTCTGATGAAATTCTGCCTGTGTATCCCAGTTCACAAATTAAGATTTGTATCCAAACAGAAATTCTAGACATCATTTTCGCCTTTTTACTCAGCTGAGAAGAAATGTCCTAAGCAGTTTATTTCTCTTTTACCTATACAGTAGTTAACCATGTTATTAAAAGTTTTTGCTGCCTAAAAGCCTATAGATTAATTTTCTGCTTTCAAAATCATAAGAAATGCAGGGTTTAATTCCATGGGGAATTCAGGCCCATAGATTTGACACAATTTTCCGCTTCTAAAATCATCATGACAAACGGTGGCCCTATACCCAGTGGCGTAGCCAGCATTTAAAGAGTGCGACCGAGGGTCTGAGAAGGTCCTAGACCCCTCCCAAGATAAAGTGTTCAAATAGAGCCCACTTCTGAGGGCATATTGTTGTTTTCTTAAGCAAAACACTTATACAAAAAACAAACGATTATCTGATTTTTGAAAATTTCTTTGAAAATGTGGGGGGTCGGGACCCACCCCACCCATAATCCACAACCCCCCCCCCCCCTGGCTACATCTACATAAAATTATCTTCCACCCCACCACCATTCCACCCACCCCCTCCCCCGCCCCTGGCTACACCACCACTGACCCTATCAGAGCTTTCTCCCTAGATTCATTGTTGAGATTCCTGGATTCATTCATATCACCAAAATGCCCAAAATATATAGCCTTTGTTCTGCAGGCGCCACTGAGAAATCCTTAATTACCTCCGCCAACAAAATTGGACTGAGGATATGTTTTCGCCTCTCTTGTTTGTCGGTTTGTTTGTTTGTCATGAAAAAAACTCAAAACAATGGACCCTTAGCTTGAATGAAACTAAAAACAATGATATTTTCTAGGTTGCTTTCTATGCTTGGAAAATCACAAAACATGGACAGACTCAAACTTTCCTTTGTAAATTTAAAGCTGCCCATTTCATTCTGTTAATTTTGAGGTTAAATTTAGTCTTCATATAATAAAGAGCAGCCCCTTTTAATACATTTTTTGTCCAAATAGATTTCCGTATTGATATTAATCTTTAGAGAAATGGTTAAGAATGTAAAATAAGTATCAAGTATTCTATTTACACTATTTTCGATATTGTATTTATTACAGGAACTAAGATAGAGAGGGGAGGGGTGGAGAAGGACACGAAACAGGCTCATCATTTTAATTGTTTGAAAATAATTGACTCAAGTTCTTAGCGAATTAGTTGAAAACTTATCATTTTGTTGTCTTTATGACTACACGTATTCATTAAAAATGGATCATAGACATACATGTAAATTCACAGAAACATTTAACATAAAAATAGAACCCAAATTGCATTTTTTGTATTTTTTGTATTTTAGATTATTTACCATAAATTTTGACTTACATCTTACCCTTTGAAATGTACCTTTTCTTATGTGGTAGGACGTATTTTTTGCAATCTGCTTTTGGGGCTTTGCTCCCTGGAACCCACCAGAGGCCCTTAAGTGGGCCCCTAGACCCCACCAAAGGCCCTTAAGTGGGCCCCTAGACCCCACCAAAGGCCCTTAAGTGGGCCCCTGACCCCAGCAGAGGCCCTTAAGCAGGCCCCTGGACCCCAGCAGAGGCCCTTAAGCAGGCCCCTGGACCCCACCAGAGACCCTTAAGAAGGCCCCTGGACCCCATGTCGCAAATTTCAAATCATTCCTTCATTTAATTCAGTCATTTCTACACAGATAAGACAAAAGCTTTAAACCTGAATATCTCCTTAACGATATGAGATTTTTGAAAGCTTGACCCCTGAACTAATCCTTTAAGAATAATATACACTTTTTTATTGTTCTCTTCCAGTATGGCCAGTTCAAGAGCCTCAACAAAGTATAATGTTGTACTGATAAGTGCATGTAAGAAAGCTATCAAGGATATCAACTCCATACAGAAAAAAAACCTTCTTCAGGGCCAAGACGATGGCCAGTCAGATGGCTTCCCAGAGATAATGCTGCAAGCAAGTATCTACCGACACCTTTGCAACAACTTGGAAGACAAAAAGAAAGATTCAATGGTGGTTTCGCTGGAGTGGAGTATACCAAAGGAAAGTACCGAGGGTGGCAAAGGTCGTTTAGATCTGGCAATACTCAACAAAGAAGATGATCCAGATTTTGATGTCAAAATCGACGTCGCTGTGGAAATGAAAATTGCAGATCGTTGTGATGACGGTGATGTCCTTGACGACATAAGCGACCTGTACAACTTGTGTCATGGAGATGTCGAGGAGCCAGCTGATCAATCATTCATTGTTCTTGCAGGAAGCCAATCCAGCTTGAGAAACATACAGAAGAAAGTCTTGGAAGGGGTGGAAGATGAGCCATATCTACTCAAGCAGCATAAGCTAGGGGTGCAGAAAGGGGAATTTGGTATAGTGCTGTGGGAAGTACTAAAGGAATGATATGAAAGTCCAAAATGAACACAAACAACTTTTTTTCTTCAACAGTTTTCCTCTCTCTAAATTATAGTTTTAAAGTGCCATTAAGAATTTTTGGCCCTTAGACCCCTCCAACCCGACACCCTGCAATTTTCTCAAAATCAGGGGTAATCCACACCATTCAACCCAAGAGACTCTTCACACTTCATTGACTAGCATCCACTTATTGTTACACCATATGCAACGCAGGGGTAATCTATACCTTCTTAACTGACAGCATTTTCATAGTCTATTCACAGTTCACTTGTTAGCAACCAGCTACTGTTACACTGTACACAATAGGTCATTTTTTATTAACTCAAGCCACATAACTGCTGTTCAGTGATGCGAATCAGATTGGTCCTTGGTTAAGCCTAAGTATAAATATACATTCTATGCTTAGGAGGATTTTGTGCAAAACCCATGAATGATTGATGGACCATTCCTTTTAAGGATGGTTATTTCATCATGCAAACTATGAATGCTACTTTTAAACTTCTTAAAGTTGCACTAGACTGAAATGTGAGGGCGTATTTTAATGGGGTCCCCCAAAATTGAAATGCTTATCTAGCAAGCAATGGTATATCAAATTTCTGGTTAGTATGACTGTTCAAGTAGCATTTGTTCTCAGGTCATCTGTGAGCTATGGAGGTATGAAGTTTATCAATCTTTTGTGGATGATACCTCTGTCCAATTCGCAAAAACAAGCGCCCTTACTTTTTGGTCTAAAGCTCCTTTGAAGGAACATGTATATAGACACCAGAAAGGGCTTCAAATTCTGGAGTGGAGTCTTAAATTACAACAAATGCTTCCATTTCCTATATATATATATATATATATATATATATATATATATATATATATGGCTAATAAAAGTTTTAAGAATTTTAAATGTATGCAAGGTTGTTATATATATGAAAAAGAAATCTCTACTGTGATCAATTTGTGCTAAATTTCTGTGCTATATTTCAGTCACTGCAAGTCATCACAATGCTTTCTCCAGTAAAAAAATCAATTGATGATGGAGATTCAAAACAATTGTTAAAGTGTGCTTAACATAAACAAACATCAGAATGTCTTTGTCATATTCAGCTGCTACGGATCGAAGAACATTGGTGAATGATTAATGAACAATTATGGTAACATGAGAAAATGTCTTCTTTTTCTGATGTCACAAACTTACATAGGGATTTGCATAACTACAGTAAAATATGCATAATAGCTCATAATAATTCCTTCATATCTAAAATGCTGTAACTAATTTTGATGAAACATATTTTATATTTTTCATGGTTTATGGCATATTTTGGTTTATGGCATATTTTCATGATTGAGGGCATATTTTCATGGTTTATGGCATATTTTCATGGTTTATGGCATATTTTCATGGTTTATGGCATATTTTGGTTTATGGCATATTTTCATGATTTATAGCATATTTTCATGGTTTGTGGCATATTTTCATGGTTTATGGCATACTTTTATGGTTTATGGCATATTTTTATGGTTTATGGCATATTTTCATGGTTTATGGCACATTTTCATGGTTTATGGCATATTTTCTTTCAAATAAGTTAAGTTGTTTTTAGCTTGTGCAAGTGTGCTGCAAGCTTACAGCAAGCGTGCTGCAAGCTAGTATTTGCAACAAATTAGCTTGCTAAAGCTGCCAAATACCATCTACAAGCTTGTGCAAGCTAGCAAAACTTTCTGCAAGCTTGTGCAAGCTAACAAATATCTTATGCCAGCTTGTGCAAGCTAATGTTAGCTTACACAAGTTAGCAAGCTAGTATTTGTTACAAATACTAGCTTGTAGCATGCTTGCGCAAGATTGCAGCATGCTTGCACAAGCTAAAATTGTTAGCTGTTGCAAGCTAAAATTTCTGTAAGGGAAACTTGGATCTAAAGGTATATGGACAGGGTAGAGGCAACATTAAATAAATTGATTTAAAATCCCTTAAAAAAACATGAAGAAAGCAAAAAAAATCATTATAATTGGTTAAAAATTTGCCATTTTACAGTTTTTTTTTGTGTTACTCTTGTGATGTAGGAATGGGACATAGTCCCTATTATCTTAGGTTAATCCATTGTGTTTAACCCTCTGCCATTTTCTTTGGAAACAGCGAAGATAATTCTAATGAAGAGGATTTTATCTTACCATACCCCTACCAATTTCAAGTTGGAGGAGAAGGCATTTTGAAAATCTTTAAGGTCTGATATTAATGGAAGAAATATGAAGAAAATCAAAAAAATTTGGGGTATTTTCCTGTTTATAAATTTTTTCAATAAATTAAAAAAATATCAAACTTTGATTACTCATATAGTTGAAAACTACACATGATATTTTTAAAATTCAAAGACCATTAAACTCAAAATGTAATGCTCTTTTTGGTCTACCGGTAAGTGGTTGAACAAGAAAAATTGTTGTACCATTAGAAATGGCTCCGCTTAAAACCAGGAATACTTCGACCGGCCCTCATAAAGAGCAGGGCCGGTTAAAATACGAAGTAAAAGTTATCTTTTTCTTTATTTCCCAAAACCACAAAACTGTGATCTGGTCAACTCCATACAAGCTGTTCAGTGAAGTTTTTATTAAGGGTAGCAGCATCTCCCAAGGAGTATGAAATATTCTTTAAAGCAAATTTAATCTTGTGGAGTGGTGAGTAATACAAAGTCTAAAATTGCGCAACAAGTTTTTAAGCAGTGTCTGTACTAATGACCTGTCCGTATACCTATAAACAATATCCATGCAATTACCATGCATCATGCAGTTGGACCCATCCCTGCCAATACGCCTAGGACAAGAAAAATTGAATTCAGTGCAAGCAAATTAAACTGAATTTGTCCATTGACTGTCCATTCCAACTGCAATTTCAGCTGCAAATATGAGGTTTGCAATTAAAAGCCAGATGCAAAAGACTTGAACTACTCGTAAAAATAAATACAGGTATTAGCTTTATTGCATTTGAAAATCCATGAAAAACTGACAAATCAATGAAAATCAGCCAAAAACTGACTATTTTACAGCTTTTCTCCCATAAATTAAAGCATCAATTAATATACAAATTTGTATGTATGAACTATTCATAACCATTTTTAAGTGTTTTATTCAGACTATATTCAGGCTGAAAAGTTTCTCTTTAAGCCTACCCACACCGGAGTTAATCCTGAAACTCAAGTATGACAATTACCAACCTGACTTCCTGTTCAGTGTATTGTGTTTCCACTCCAAACAATGATGGTTTATCTGCCATTCCCATGCACACCACAGTCAAGTAGCCCAAGGCTGTTTAAGTGTACAAGATTACTGTTCAGTGTATTGTGTTTCCACTCCAAACAATGATTGTTTACCTGCCAACCCCATGCACACCAGTCAAGTAACCAAACAAACAATGATTGTTTATCTTCCCTGCAAGATTACTGTTCAGTGTATTGTGTTTCCATCCCCAATGATGGTTTATCAAACCAGTCAGTCAAGGCTAATTACTGTTCAGTGTATTGTGTTTCCACTATTTGTTTATCTGTGTCATAACCTAAGGCTATTTATGTGTATAAGATTACAGAAACCAGTGAAGAGTAATCAGGGCACTTTTGTGATTGAAATCACTCATCTGTGTTAAGTGTCTTAGTGGGAGAATTTGTTTGCAAACTGGTGGTAAAAATAGTTGTGCCTGAGGTGATTTGTGCAATAACTGTAAATAATTGACCGGACCATTTCTCCTGAGGAAAGATAATGCTTCATGACTTAAAAAAGAATCTCATATCTGAAGAAAATTGCTGGACCCATCAGCAATAAATCTGATCATACTAGTAATGTTACCTCTGTCCATGGCAGTAATTGATTTGCTTTGTTGGTGATTGTGTAAATATTTTGACCAATCAGAAATATTGTATTGTAGTGTATTTTTCTCAACGTTCACACAATAAATCTGGTCTTTATACATGTCAAAAGTTTCTCTTTAAGCCTAACCGCACCCAACACCCGAATAAATCCTGAAAACTTAGCTATGACAATTACCAACCCAATTTCCTGTTCAGTGTATTGTGTTTCCACTCAATTTCAATTTCATTTCAATTAACATACAATATTTTTCAGAATTTGTTTATAAGGAAACTCACTGACAATGATGGTTTGAGGGTGGGAGGGGTACAACAATTTTGGACAAAACTGTTGGAACTCTTCAGCTTTTTGAAAACTACATATGACAGTTTTATATTGCTTTAATTTTTTTTCTCGAAAATTATAATTCTCTACCCTCTCCCTTTCAATGTTGAATTTCTTTGTTTCTTAACATCATTTCCAGGAAAAACAGTAACAACGGCGAACATTGAATGGGAAGGGGAAGACAATTAATATAAGGAGGTAGGGGAGGGGGACACTGGTGGTGCCATTGAAATGATAAAAATGTCTTTAAAATTCTAAAATATTAATTACAATTGAAAGAGTAGAGATTGAAGAATTAAAAGAGTAGAATTAAAAAAGCAACAGAAAAATCTCTAGCATTTCTGATTTCTAAATGTGGAATAATTTACAATAAAACAGTAGCTCATTCGTGAAAAATATCACATATTTTCACTAAGAGTTTCAACGACTTTTGTCCAAGATTGTCTGAGAAAATTATATAATATTCTTTAAGAAAATGTGCGCTTATTTTGTAAAAGCAAAATACAAATCAGAAAGTTATGCTCAAAATCTGTCAATTGGTAGTATTTCGCGTCAAATTGGTCAGGCAGTCTTAATTAAAAAAGGACATGGGTAGAGGGGGAAGGGGGGGGGGTACATTAAAGTAAGATAGGGAAACAGGAAGCGACTTGAAAAATATGACAATATCCGTAAAATTACAACAAGCTACTAAAGTTGTTAAAAAGGGTGAAAACAACCTACAAACTAGAACAGTAAATACCGTCAAGGTTCGCATGCCCATGCAAATTGACACCCATATTATATGACATGGCCAATTATAAAAATGGCATCTCACACTAAGTCCCACATGGCATCCTATGTACCACATGGCATCTCACCCCATGTCCCACATGGCATTCCACATGGCATCCCATCCCATGTCCCACATGGCATTCCACCATATCTTCCACATGGCATCCCACCCCATGTCCCATATGACATCCCATGTCACACATGGTATTTAATCATATGTCCCACAGGGCATCCCATCCTATGACCCACATGGTATTCCACCCTATGTCCCACATCCCATGTACCACATGACATCCCACCTCATGTCCCACATGACATCCATTGCCTTGTCCCAAATGGCATTCCACCATATCTCCCACATGGCAAACCACCATACAGTGTCTCACATGGCATTCCACCATGTCCCATATGGCATTCCACCATATGTCCCACATGGCATCCAACGCTATGACCCATATGGATCCCATCCTACATGTATGTCCCACATTAATCCAACCATATGTACCATATGACATCCCTCCCTATGTCCCACATGGCATCCCTCCCTGTGTCCTCAGTGGCCCCAATGTTCCACAATCATCCCACCATATGTTCCACATGGTATTCCTCCCTGTCCTAATACATCCTAAGAATGTCCCACATCATCACATCCCATGTCCAGTCCCATGTCCCCATTGGCCTCCTACCCTATGTCCCACATAGCCTCCTACCCAATGTCACACATCATATACCTTATATCAACATGGCATCCAAATGAATTATTCACACATGGCATCCCAACCTATGTCACATTCATGTGTTACCCATCCCACCATTCCATCCCATGGCAATCCACCATATGTTCCTGCATGGCATCCCACCCATGTCCCACATGGCATCCCATCCAATGTCCCACATGGCATCCCATCCCATGTCCCACATGACATCCCATAGCTTCCATAAGAAGTCTCATCCTAGCTATCACAGTCCCTGATTGAGCATACTATGTATGAAAGTGTCAGTTCATATAATAACTTATATGCAAATGAATTGTTGAAATGGAGTGAGACGCCATGTCCCACATGACATCCCATGTCCCACATGACATTTCATCCCATGGCAATCCACCATATGTCCTGCATGGCATTCCACCACGTATCCTATGTAGCATTCCACCCTGTTCCACATGGCATCCCACCCCATGTTCCACATGGCATCCCACCCCATGTCCCACATGGCATCCCACCCCATGTCCCACATGGCATCCCACCCCATGTCCCACATGGCATCCCACCCTATGTCCCACATGGCATCCCACTTCATGTCCCACATGGCATCCCACATGGCATCCCACCCTATGTCTGACATGACATCCCATAAGCTCTATAAGAAGTCTCATCCTAGCTATCACAGTCCCTGATTGGGCATACTATGTATTCAAGTGTCAGTTCATATAATAACTTATATGCAGATGAGTTGTTGAATAAGAAAAAAAGGTAGAGTCAAATAGTTATGCCTGATATAGCCCTTGTTGTATACAACATGGTAAATATTAAATCATATGTCCTTCATGGCCCCCATCCATGTCCCACATGGCATCCCTCTCTATGTTTATATGCAATCACATCCTGTCACACTCCCTGACTAAGCATGCTAAATAAAAAAGTCTGGTCAGGTCATATACTGTAGCAACTTTATGCAAATGAGCACAATAATAAAGGTGGAGTATAAAAAACCATGCCTGATACAACTGTTAGTGCCCAATATTTTAAAGAATTTTAAGGATTTTAAATCTCAAGTGCTACAAGAGAGACTTGAGGATCTCTGAAGAATATTGGAAAATTATATCATTTTACAGTTATCTTCTAAGAAAATATCAAATGTATTGTAGACTTTTCAGTCTTCAATCCTATCTTAAGTATCTCTGAAAAACTTTAACATTTTATAAGGAAATTCTAACCTTCCATAAGGAAATCTGAAGAAACTTTAACTTTTTCTGAGGAACTCTGAAAAAACTTTAACATTTTCTGAGGAAATCTAAAAAAACTTTAAGATTTCTGAGGAAATCTCAGGAACGGACGGGCGGATGGCTGGCCGGATGAATCTTCATTACATAGGTTTGCATAATGCTACGCATGCGAACCAATAATGCTATGCATGCGAACCAAAAAGACAGTATTCATGTTTTATAAATGTTCACTGATATAAGTTTGGTGGGGCCCTGCCCTGCAGTGGATTGGGGGCCCTTGCGAGCAAAGCGAGCATTTAGCCTGATCGCAATGAGCAGCCCATGCATGAAAGCCATGGTCCGGTAGGTTTAAGGGGGAAGCCCATAGTGGAATTTCCAGCATCTGTGATTTCTAATGTGAAATAATATACAATAAAAAAGTAGCTAATTCATGAAAAATATCACATATTTTAAAGCTAAACCCTTACTTTACCAGCACTTTTTGAAAATGCACTCCGGAGGCAGAGTCAAAGACAAGGCACCAAAACGGCAACAATATCACCACATGGTAGAAAAAGGGTTAAGCACAGGCTAATTATTGAAGGGTCCTCTGTCTTTCGAGCAGCAAAGTCGGGCTAGCCCACTGGGACCATGCTGCATATACTGTATTTTCGAGTTAGCACACTTGTCGCAGGTTGATTAACCCTTACTCTACCAGCGCTTTTTTTTTAAATGCGCCTGGGAGGTGGAGTCAAAGACGAGGCACCCAAAAGGGCAATAATATCGCCGTGTGGTAGAGTAAGGATTAGCATTCATGTGCATTTATATAATAGTGGACTACCAAAAAAACAAATTAATGAAAAAGCCATGTCAATATTATACTCCATTCATGAGTTATATTGTATTTAAAAGAAAGTATCCAGTGCAGCAGACAGTGTGATGTAATAGTTGCATTTCCAAGCTAACAAAAAAAAAAAAAATTGTATCTATCAAAAGGAATTTAATTATTAGGAATATGCATGAACAGATGGGTACAAAATGTTGTACATCTCAACAATTAAATAAAAAATGTTTCCAATAATTCAGAAACAAGTAAATATATGTATTTTTTTTAAAGAAAAATATGCAAACCCAGGTGGCACTTCCATATTAAAGTGGTAGGTATGTGCCACCCACAATATTAAAATTGAAGTGCAGTATGAGAGATTTTTTTGGTAACTGCAGTATGGGAGATTTTTTGGTAACTGCAGTATGAGAGATTTTTTGGTAACTGCAGTATGAGAGATTTTTTTGGTAACTGCAATATGAGGGATTTTTTTGGTAACTGCAGTATGAGATTTTTTGGTAACTGCAGTATGAGAGATTTTTTTGGTAAATGCAGTATGAGAGATTTTTTTGTTAAATGCAGTATGAGAGATTTTTTGGTAACTGCAGTATGACCTTTTATGATTTTGCAGTACGAAAATAAGTGATTTTTGATACCTGCAGTACAAAATTAAGTGATTTTTGATACAAAATAAGTGATGTATGAAAATATGCAATTTTTTGAGACCAGCAGAATGAGTTTGTTTGTTTGATGAGGTCTTAACGGCACCACGACAACGAAGGTCAAATTGTGCCTGAGAGGTCAGATCATTTTAGAGGTAGTAAGGAAAGAGACCAGGGGAAGAATGAGAGAAATTCAAGAACAAAAGCCAGAAAGCTGTGATCGAGAGAGGAGGTGCATGGGTAAAACTAAAAACAGAGTAGAGAGGGGGTGGAAGAGGAGGATTAAATATGGTTGTAGAGGGATGCATGCTGAAGGAAGGAGACTATTTTATCTGGAGGATTTTTTTGGAAGAACTCAGCAATTGAGTTGTGGGGAGCGAGAGAAGCTCTGGGAAGGTTGTACAGGGGCAAGCAAGGAGAACGTGTTGGATTGTAAGGATGCAGTGGCAATTGTTACAGAGGGTTGGGGGAACCAATAAGGAGGTGGAAGTGAGTGAGGTGGGTGTGACCAATTCTAAGACGGGTAATATGAACGTTGTCGATCTGAGAAGGTTGTTGATGGTGGATTTGATCGGGATTGTGGGCTGGATAACATGGAGTTTGTTATCAATTTGGAAGTTCCATAAGGTTTGCCAGCGGTCACGAACAAGAGAAGCGATAAAGCGGTTTGATGTCAGAGAGGGTTTTGGGAAAAGGGGAAGGGAGGAGGTTAAGGGCAAGCTTAGCGGCTGTATCAGCCCTGTCATTGCCAGGGATGCCAACATGGCTGGGTATCCAGAAGAAAAGAACACTTTTCCTGCAGAGGGTGGGAGAAAGAGTTTCCGGAGGAGGAGGTGGCAGGTGAGGTTATCCCATTTAAGATTGAGTAATGAAGTAAGAACAGCCTTTGAGTCAGAGAAAATGGCAAAGTGACTAAGAGGAGAGTACTCAATAAAGTTGAGGGGCGAGGAGAATGGCCTTAGCCTCGGCTGAAAAGATGGATGAGTGGTCAGGAAGTCTGCTACTGAGGGTGATGTCTTGGATGATGGCAGCAGCAGCTGTCTTGTTGCCTTCCTTGGAGCCATCAGTATAGATGGAGGTGTAATTTGAGAGTTGGTCTTTGATTTGGTTGTGGAGATTGATGAAGAGATTAGGGTGAGTTTGAGTTTTGTTATAAGTGGAGGTCTAGGTGGACAGAAGGAAGGGGGTGGCCCAAGGCGGAAAAGTGGGCCAGGAATAGGTGCCGAGAGTGGCGGGGTTGATGCCAAGTTGAAAGAGGTCTGATTTAATGCGTAAGCTGAAGGGGGCGATAGGGTTTTAGTCCTATCAAAGAGGAGGAGAAATTGGGGTACCTAATGAGGTTGTAAACAGGGTTCTGGGTGTTGGTGAGGACTCTAAAAGCATAGGAGAGGCTAAGCTTTTTACATCTAAGTAGAAAGGGGTTCATTGGCTTCAACATGAAGGCTAGTGATTGGGGAGGTCCTGTAGGCTCCTAGACAAAGCCTGAGGGCTTCATTTTGGATGGTGTTAATGTGGTTGAGGTATGAGTTGTGAGCGACACAGTAAACAATATTGCCATAGTCAAGCTTGGCACGAATGGTGAGCCTGAAAATTTTGAGGAGAGCATAGCGGTTCGCTCCCCAAGTAGTGTTGGAGAGCAGTCGGAGGAGGTTGAGGAGCTATTGCATTTTAGTTTCAGGTTGGTGATGTGTGCTTGTAGGTGAGCTTGGGGTCTAGAGTTAGACCAAGGAACTTTGTGTTTTCAACTTTAGGGATCGATTCCCATTGAGCACAAAGTTCGGGTTGGGGTGGAGGTTGTTGAAATGACAAAGTGCATGCAGACTGTCTTGTCTTTGGAGCATCTAAAACCGTTATTGTTGCTCCAGACTTGCAGCTGATTGAGGCTGGTTTGAAGCCTATTTTCAACAATAGGAAAGCTAGGGGAGGAGTAGAGATGGTGAAGTCATCCACGTAGAGGGTACGTTTGATGCTGGGGCCAAGGTCATTCCCGATGTCATTAATGCTCAGGTTGAAGAGAGTGGGGAGAGGATGCTGCCTTGGGGGCGCCCTCTTCTTGGGGGTACGGGTTGGAGAGGGTGTGGCCAATACGAACTTGGAACTGCCTAGGTGAGAGGAAGTTTTGAATAAAGATGGGGAGGTGGCCTCTGAGGCCAATGGTGTGAAGTTTCCGGGTAATGCCGTATTTCCAAGTAGTGTCGAAAGCTTTCTCGAGGTCAAAAAATATGGCAATGAGGTGTTCCTTTTTGCAAAGGATTCCCGGATAGCGGTGTCGGCGTAATTAACTGGTCAAAGGGTATTGCGCGTTTTGAAGCCGCTTTGGTGAGGAGAGAGGATTCTGTTGGTCTCGAGGAACCAGTTTAGTCTCTGATTAATGATCTTTTCCATAATTTTACAGAGACAGCAAGTAAGGCGATGGGTCGGTAGCTGGTGGGAGTCGGTGCTATCCTTCCCGGTTTAAGGGCGTGGATGACAATAGCTGTCCTCCAGATAGGGGAAAGGAGTGTGAGGACCAAATGTGGTTGAAGATGGTGAGTAGGGTAGTGGTGGCTTTGATGGGGAGGTGTTTCAGAAACTGATAGGGGATGTTATCTGGGCCCTTGGAGGTGCAGCCAGCGTCGCTGATGGCTTGGTTTAATTCAGAAAGGGTGAGAGGGTGTTGTAGCTTTGGAGTTGTCAGAGGAAAAGTGATTCTCCGGGCTTCATCGCAAGCTTTTTGATTTTGAAAGCATTGGAGTAGTTGGTCGAGGCTGAGATGTTGCTGAAAGAGGTGGCGAGGTGGTCAACGATGTCTTTTTTTGGTGAGAAGGTCTCCATTCCAAGAGAGATGGGAGATGGAAGATTTGCCTACTCTGCCGTGGAAGCTGTTAACCATTCTCCAAATCTTCTTAGTGGGGTGTTGGTGGTGAGAGAAGAGATAAAGTTGTTCCAAGTGTTGGTTTTACTGTCCTTGATAGTGCGTCTGGCCTTGGCACGGCTGATCTTGAAAGAGGTTAAGGTTATGGGTGTTGGGTTAGTTTTAAAGTTCCTGAGGGCTCTTTTCCTGTTCTTGATGGCGGTTTTGCAGTCATCTGAGAACCAGGGGTTGGGGATGATTTGGGGGTTTGGAGGTTTTGGGAATTGAGCAGGTGGCGATGTTGATAAGGATATTACTGAAGTTAGACATGGGATCCTCATCCTCGAGAAGATGGGGGAGAGGTGTGAGTCACAGAGGGTTTCAAAAAGGGACCAGTCAGCCTTGTCGAGGTTCCAGTTGGGGGTGTGCTCAGTGGGGATTTGAAGATTGGAGTGTATAAGAAGAGGGTAATGATCACTACCACAGAGGTCAGCAGTGACTCTCCAACTAAAGTCAAGGAGGAGGTTAGGGGAACAGATAGACAGGTCAATACAGGTGAGAGAGCCTGTGGCAGGATGAAGGTAGGTCGGGAGTTAGTGTTCAGTAAGGACAGGCTGTGCTGGACGGAGAGCGTTTTTCGATGAACTTGCCTCTAGGGGTGGTGGTATTAGAGCCCCACAGAGGGTTGTGAGCGTTGAAGTCACCAAGAAGGATGAAGGGGTGGGAAGCTGAGAGATGAGGTTGTTAAGGCTGGTTGGTTGAATGTTGGTGTTGGGAGGGAGATAGATATTGCAGAGAGTGAAAGTTTTGTGGAGGGAGATAGAAATACAGATGGCCTGAAGGTCGGTGTGCACACGAACAGGGCTGTGTGGGATATCGTGTCTAACGAGAATGGAGACGCCACCACAGGCCCTGTCAGCATCCACTTGATGTTTGTGATAGCAAGCAAAGTTGTTAAGGGAGTAATGGTCGGTGGTTTTCAAGAAAGTTTCTTGTAGGCAGAAGACGACCGGGTTGAAGGTGGAGGCCATGCAGAAGGTCGATTTCTTCAGAATTGGCCTTAAGGCTCCTAATGTTCCATTGTATGATGTTGTGGGTGTTATTGTAATTGATTGTGGTGTATGCCATAAAGGAGGCGGGGGTTATCTGGAGGAAGATCTGCTGGGTCTGAGTTCGCTTGTTTTTCTTTGGATTTGTTTCTTTGGGAGCGATTGTTTTTGAAAATTGGGCCCGAGAAGTATGATCGGTGTGTTCGTGTCGAACAATCCATACTCTCTTCAGTGTGGGTTTGGGAGGTGGGTTGTTTGTTGATTGGTTGTTTGTTGATAGGTTGTTTGTTGATTGGTTGTTTTTGGTTGGTTGTTTGCTGGTTGATTTGTTGGTTTGTTGGTTGTTTGCTTGGCTGGTTTTAGCTTGATGTATGAAGGTATTAGTGGAGTTGGTGTAGGGGAGGTAGGGGCTTTAGAGTAGGAAGGGGTTGAGGAGAGAAGTGGAGGTGGAGGTGGTGTGGGTATTGGGTGTGATTGGGTTGTTGGAAATGGTGATGGGCTTAGGACTAGGTAAGAAGAGCCAGGTGAGGTCGGTTTGGGCATGGGAGTTAGTTTTGTTGTGTTAGTTGTGTTTGGGGCGGAATTAGAGTTAGAGGAGACTACGTTTGAGTAGGAAGGCTTGGAGTTAAGGGAAGCGAGGAATTGTTTCCTGGCCTCAGGGTAGGTTATGTTGGGGTTAAGGGTTTTAAGTTTTGTTATTTGTTTTCCTGAAGCCAGGTGGGACAGTCTTTCGAGAAGGAGGATGGTTTGCTGGGTGTTTACCGTCACAATTTGTGCAGAGTGGGGTTGGTGCAGGAGGTGTTGTCATGGTCCGGGGCTCCGCAGTTACCACAGCGCTTGGCTGTGGCAGGAGTTTTCCGTGGCCATACCTCTGACAATTGTAGCAACGTAAAGGGTTAGGAATATAAGGGGCGACCTGGATTCTCAGCAGAATGAGAGATTGGATTTTTAATACCTGCAATACGAAACTTGAAGGCAATTGCTCTGGCAGCACATATGTATATACCTCACATATTGAGAAGCACCCCCTCTCTCCCCTTCTTCCCTTGACATACAGATATCTAGTAGGTGCATGAAATAACACTGCAACTCACATTTTATTTGAAAGAGCATACATTTAGAGCCATTTAGGTACAAAATTCAGGTTGATATCATATTCCGTTCAGGAGATATGGATTTTTAAAGATTTCCCAATTGCATTTTAAAGTTTTTGTACAGTATGATGCATTCGTGTTTGATGTACAGAGGCAAATCCAATACAAATGTTTATGTATCTTTTTTAATGGTAATTGGTTGTTTCTGTATAATTAGAAACAATTTTCCAAAAGTTATTGGAGTAGGGTATATATGACAATGTATATAAATACCTAACTTTCATCAAATTATTTTCTTAGCAGGTTTACTAATAAAAAAGGATGATAGATTTTAATGAAATACATCAACTTTGTGGGAGAATGTGTTGCTGTGATGTCATACTGAGCCTTCTCTTATTCATTTATCGGCATTTTTTGTGAACCTTAAAATCTAAATATCTCCTGGTAGGGATAACAATATCAACATAATTTTTGTACTAAAATATTTCAATTTGTTTTCTTTTATCTTATGAAAGCTTACAAAAAAACATGGAAATATTCCTTTAACTAATATGGGTATCCCAAGTTGTAAATATATATAGCTTCAGCTATGCCAATTCCAAGTTTCTTTCATCAGTGGTTTATTTTAAACATTTACCTAATATGTATCAAATACATCCCCTAGTCTGTTTCACAGGGCTTCAATTAATAAACAGATCATTTTAGACTTTGACACTAAAAGTGCTTGTATTTAACCATTGACTGACAAAAGGGTACTATTTTGACAAAAAGAAAAGTACAAAGTACTATCTAGAAAATGTATACATGGACTTTTCTTGCGCAATTCACTGAACTTTGGATGTGTGATGGATAATAAATCACGCTAAAAATTTTGCAGCATTATACCAGAAATTAATTATTTAGTAGTAACAAATCCCTTAAACTATCATCTTAAAACATCTTTCAGTCTTTCAAATATCTAAAAGAAATCAAACTAAATGTTTTGTCATTTTGTTCTACCTCAAAAAGAAATTAAAGATAGGAACAACAAATGCTATTAAACACAAAGGTTACATTAACAAAAATAAATCACCCCCTTCTTTGATAATGTACAAGTCCTGTGACCAACAAAGTCTAACCCTGGATGGACGGCATACCATCCAACGAATCAGGTAGTTGTTGATGACAGCGTTATCAATATGGAAATTACCTGGTGGTAAAATTGACATTTGGGAAATATTGGCAGGAAAAATATGATATGTACTATTGAACAGTTAAGTAATTATTTATCTCCTAAGATGGTGTTTAGAGGCTTACTCAGTGAGGTGATATAAGTTGTAGTTTCAAATCACTGAACTGCTAGTAAAGAATAATACAGAGTTATTGAAAGGTAAGTTGAAATTATGCAGAAGTTCAATTCAGGAGCCTGGTGAGGGTGACCTCTCAACTGAGGTGGGAGGGGGGGAGGGGGAGATTTCCCTACATTTTCAGGTTACAAGTGGACATTTTGTAATGGTTAATCAAATTTTCATGAAATTCTGCTGCTAGTCATGAAATCTGAACAATCTTCATGAAACTTTTCATCAATTTTTAAGGACATTTTTCGGTGAACTCCTCTCAAATAAAGGGTGCAGCATGTCAGAAAAGAGTCTGACGAACTTCAGCTACTAAATTTTAGGACATAAATTTCAAGAATTGCATTACATAATTGAAGCTGTCTATTCCTCCATCATAGCTTTTCCATATAATAAATATCCTTCAAACGTTGATAGCTATAATACAGGAGCAGAATTAGATTTCTCAGTCAAACAAATTGCAGTAGTTTGTTTGATTCTTGTTTATTAGGTAGTTCTTGATGACATCTAAAATTGGACACATGTTTCAACCCAGAAGTTACCCAAGTTGCATATTTCAAAATGGCCACCACTTTTTAATTTTGAGGTAAATTATCTCTAGCACTTTGTTTTCAGCTCAATAAAAGTATTAGTTGAATAGAAACATGACCTAATGAATCTATTCATATACCCAAATGACCTCTCTGAACAGCTAGGTCAACAGTCAATTTGTTTGACTCAAGGTCAAAATTCCAACTCCTCTATAACTCAAATAACTACCAAGAAGTTACCTAATTTGCATAATTTGATTGGCATCAATCCAGAAATTACATAATTTGCATAATTTCAAAATGGCCACCATTTTTTATTTTTGAGATGAATTATCTCTAAAACCTCATTTTCAGCTCAATAAAAGTATTACAGTTGAATAGAACCATGACCCAGTGAATCTATATATATAAACCCAAATAATCCTCTCAACAGTTAGGTCAAGGGTCAGTTTGTTTGACTCAAGGTCAAAATTTTGGCTAATTCTGCTCCTCTATAACTCAAACTAACTACAGGCTCTTCAGACTATTCTGTTCAAAATTTAAAGGTTATTCTTGTGAATATAAAAATCTGTACCTGTCCATATAACTTTAAGAAAATTGACCCTCCCCAGTCATAAATGAAGCTTTTCATTTTATGCTATAAATACATCTAGGGCGCTGACAATTTGTGTCTTCCACCTTAATTCTGCCATAACTGCATGAATACAACCAATTAACATTTACCCATAGGCGTGCTGGGAATGCAGTGGCTCAATGCATGGTTGGGAGTATGTGTTTGGAATGATAAGTACCTCAGGTTGGTCAATGATTTTCAGCCAAGCAGCTGTCTTTGGGCGAGATGCTTTATCCCACTTACCTCACCTCCATCAGGCTGTGAAACTGAGTCCCAGCATTGCTGGGGAGTAAACTTGCAATGGACTGGTGCCTCATCCAGGGGGAGTCTCAATCTGAATCAGTCAAGTCGGCAAAAATCCTTCACATGATGAAATAACCATCTTTAGGAGGAATGGTCCATCAATCATTCATGGGTTATGCACAAAGTCCTCCCAAGCATATAATGTATATTCTTATTTAGGCTCCACCAAGGACTAATCTGATTAGCATCATTGAACAGCAGTTATGTGGCTTGAGCCCAAGATGAATGACCTATTGTGTACAGTGTAACAGTAGCTGGTTGCTAACAAGTGAACTGTGAATAGACTATGAAGATGTTGTCAGTTAAGAAGGTATAGATTACCCCTGTGTTGTGTATGGTGTAACAATAGCTGGATGCTAGTCAATGAATTGTGAAGAGTCTCTCGGGTTGAATGGTGTGGATTATCCCTGATTTTGAGAAAATCGAGGGTGTCGGGTTGGAGGGGTCTAGGGGCCAAAAATTCTTAATGAAGAGGACATGAACGTCAACCGAAATATTGTCATATTGCTCTACATGCCTGCACCATAAAAACCGGGATAAGCACCGGCCATGAAGCAATATCTTTCCTCAGGAGAAATGGTCTGTCAATCATTTATACTTAATGCACATTATCACCTCAGACATTATGATACACATCTACATGTATTATCACCAGTTTGAAAACAAACTTCTCCCACTAAGACACCTAACAAGGATGAGTAATTTTAATCACAAAAGTGCCTTGATTATTCAGCTCTGGCTTTGTGTAATCTTATACACACAAATATCCTTGAGCTACTTGGCTGTGGCGTGCATGGGGTTGGCAAATGAACAATCATTGTTTGGAGTGGAAATACAATACACTGAACAGGAAGTCGGGTTGGTAATTGTCATACCTGAGTTTTCAGGATTAACTCAGTTGTCGGGTGTATGTAGGCTTAAAGAGAAACTTTTCGGCATGGCCCTATGAACCTAATGGCCTGGATGGATTTAACTTTTTTACCATTAACCTATCTGCGAGGGTAATGGGAAGAGAAATTTGAGATAATATTAGCATGGGTGGTGGGTGTAGAATAACACCAATGAAATGGTTTTTTTTGCTTTTCATGTTACCAGGAAATTTAAAGGATTAGTTTAGGGCTTATTCAAGTATATCTTATATGAAAGAGGACTTCAAAAGAAACAAAAAAAGTGAAGATAGCATTCAAAAATCTTATTCTGTTAAGGAGATATTCAAGTTTAAAATTTGGTATCATTTGTATAGAAATGACTGAAATCAGACTAGTTGTGATGTCATAGCCTCCGATTCCTCAAATCTTCTTAACAGAATAATATTTTTGAATGCTTTCTTCACCATTTTGTTTATTTCGAAGTCCTCTTTCATAAAAGATGAACTTGCTTGACCTCTGAACTAATCCTTCATAAAGACTTTGAGGAATATGGAGTTGTGATGTCACAACATCTAATTTCAGTCGTTTTTACACATATTATACAGAAATTTAAACTTAAACTTCACCTTAATAGAATAAGATTTTTGAATGCTTTCTTCACCATTTTTTTTTCCAGTTTCTTTTTCATCTAAGATCAATATGCTTGACTGGAGAGGGGGGGAAGGGGGAAGGGGGCAAAGCAAGAGTAGGGATCCAGGAGAAGAAGTAGAGGGGGTCCAGGGGGCGAAGCCCACGGAAGCTCTGATGATATTTTGTCTTTGATGCCCCAAAATTTCTGATATCAAACTCGACTCATCCTTTAATAACCCGTTTCCTTTTGCAGATAAACAACCAAAGCTTAAGTTCATTTCCCACTGTACTGTAAATAAGTTCTCAAAAATGTATCGCAATGCACTGAGGGTCGCCTGCAACAAAGCGATTGCGGTGCTCAACAAGAAAGAGTTTAACGTTTGGGATTCCGAAGACAGCTTACCCGAAGCACCGCTTAGAGCTAGTGTTTATGCAATTATTTAGATTTTAAAAGGGAAGATTCATCGTACGTTATGGTCGAGCAGCCAGTGACAAAGAAGAGGGGTATTTCTGAAAATCAAACTCAACTCATCCTTTAATAGCCTGTTTCCTTTTGCAACTAAACAACGAACGCTTCAGTTCATTTTCCACTGTACTGTAAATAAGGACTCAAACATGACTTGTTCTTTTCCTTAAAGATTTGTTCCAGTAAATTATGACCAAAAACTTACTGTATCAAACAGTGAGACCACTTATCTTACTTAGAATAACTGATCAACCAGGAGAACGAATACAATGAGGCCATTGATAGGGGAATTTGATTCTAATTACTTGTGGTTTTCAGAATAAAGAAAATAAAGAGGAAAAGTATGACCCGACCTGCTTATTTCTCAGGTCGGGTCTGACTGTTTGAAATTTTAAGGAACACAACAAGTAATGAAATGTATCGCAATGCACTGAGGGTCGCCTGCAACAAAGCGATTGCTGACCTTAACGAGAAAGAGTATAACAACGTTTGGAATTCCGAGGATACCTTACCCGAAGCATCCCTCAAAGCTAGTGTATATCGCCACCTATGCAATTACTTAGATTCTAAAGGAATCAATTCATTGTACGTTATGGTCGAGCAGCCGGTGACAAAGAAAAGAGGCAAAAAGCATATAAACGGGTACCTCGATTTGGCGAATCTTAAAGAAAGAGAAAAGGACGACAACAGGCCTTGTCAAATGATCTTTGCGGTAGAAATGAAAATCCTGCACAAACATTATAGCATGTCTGCCATCGACCACGACATGCAGACTCTCTTCAACTTGAAATTCGAAGCAAAGATACCAGAGGAAGCGGACAACTGCTATTTCATAGTTGCAGGATACATTTCAAATAAAAAACGTATTGAAAAAAGGGGCTTTTTCATCCATTTCTCTTCATTTTCTACTGTAACAAGTTTAATTTTACTGAAAACGTACTTTGGTTTTTCAATTGATGAACACAATTTTTCAGTCTAACATATGTAAATATTATGCAACTCATGTCACTAATTTGCACATCTGGTGTCAAAACTGTTATCTATATTACGTTTAACTTTATAGTGACTACTGACTATGTTATTTTTGATAGAATATTTGAATTGTTCAGAATATTACATACGATTTGATACCATGTTTGAATTTTTGGAGCACGGAAAGTACAAATTTATCAATTTTATCATTTTCCCTCATTGCAATATGACCTCGTCATTTTTCAAACAATGCACAAGTCACACATTGTACATACGTGAAGGCCCCTCACGGTACTGTATACAACACACACTTCTACACCAGGCCAAGTTAACAAAACAACAACATAACAGTACACATAAAACTGAAGTAGTACGTTTGTTGTTCTTTGCCCGTTCTGTCGCTCCTGCCATTTGCACCTCTTTCCAGCTTGGTGCCTTTAACTCCAAATTATATATTTTCAAGTTTTGTTAATTCGCGAAATTTGGCATAAAAAACAAAAACCATGCACTTCTACCATAAAGCTTATCGCAATATTGCAAATACAATTATTGAAAAAAATGCAGATTTCTTGCGCAATGCTTGGTTCGTAGCAAAGAATAGGGGGCTATTTGTTTATTCAATTGTATCAATGGAAAGAGCATTTTATTCGCCAAATTAGGAGAGCAAATTTTTATTTGAATAATAACCTTTTGCACAGCTACAATATAAAAACAAAAAGTGTCAAAATTCTTCAAATATTATCAAATTTGATGCATCTTACTCAATTGTTTTTCAATATTAGGGCTAGGTATGAGTAAAATTCAATTCGATATAAACTAAATTATTTGTCAAGAAAATCGTGACCGAAAATGAAATAAAAGTTCTTTTTGCGAGTGTTGATTTATTGTTTTTAAAGGAAAAATTTGTTTGCACAAAAAAAAAAAACAATCTGCATTTTTACCTACATTTTACACAAAAGTGTTCATTACAACACAAAAAACACAATACAATATTTTAATAGATCTTATGTAGTTCCAGCTCCCAAATAGTACTTTCAAATGATACTAAATGCCTCTAGGTGTGTGGTACAGTCCGTGTTATTTTATTTGAAATTGGTACACTAACTCGGTCGTGACATGACCACGTGGTAGTTCAAGGTTAATTACAAACTAACAGATGAAATGGGAATTATAAACTTTAAGGTACACTGTTGCAGGGAATACATATTGTATGTTACCTGGGTGTTTGGAAACGTTTTGAAAGGTGTCAGTTTTTGAGCTGTCAGATTGCAAAAATATTCCTTCAAATCAGTGTTGAAATTTCTGACATTCTTTTTTTTCTTTTTCTTTAGAACAAAACAAATCAACCACCTAATTTCTTAAATTCACGGATATCAAAACTATACAAATAATATACATTCACCCCCTCCCCACCCCCCACCCCCCATATCTGGCGACATCACTGGACTTGTCAAAGGAAAGCGGAAAGGAGAACCGCTCACATCTGGCATACATCCCTTCTTATCACAAGGCGCTTTCAGCTTGTTTGTATTCATGGATTGTTTTGAGGTTTTGTTTGTCATGTGACCCTGGTTTGGCGATCACGATTGGCCCATGTAGCCTGAGGCTCTTGTGAAATAATGGCCCTTGGAAAAAAATTAATTCAGAACCCATGTCATAGTCTATCATACAATTAACAAGCTGCAGTGACTCAACGGCTAAGGAGTCATGCTCGTTGCAGTGTTGCATTGTGTCCTTGACCGAGACACTACTTACTCCCGTCAATCAGCTGTAAAATGAGTACCAGCACTGCTGGGAAGCCATGCACTCTAATCAGCTTGCACCGTAGAAACCCGGTAAAAGTAACAACCCTATCAGCCTAATGGCTCAGATTGATTTCACTTAACTAACAACGAACATCAGTCTATATGCCAACACAAATTATTCAAAAGTGGGTTCTTGAATGATTGACATGGGCAGATGGGGTATAACATGAACTTGACAAGGAATTCATCTACTAACAAAGTTCATGAACTAAATTTCTCCATTTTATTTATATTTTTCATTAACAAAAAAAAAAAACATGGAATATTCTTATTATTGTATTAGTGGATTTCCCATATTGCACAATATTTGAATATTGACAGGAAAAAGTAGAAATAAATACTGTAACAACACAGGTTTGGGCAGGTTCGTCCAGTAGTTTTTCTTTCTTTTCAAATTTAATACACTAGACTTGCTCAATTAACAGGCAAGCTGTTTTCACATTAACAAAGATTTTCCCACAGTAACTTAGAATATGAGTAATGAATATTTACGTTCACCTTTGATCATTGTTAGAACACATGAATGAACCTACCAAAGGGCTTCTCGGGAAGGGCAGGGGGGAGTCAAGAACAAATTCTTTTAAATATTACACAATAATTAGGCTGAATATCTACAGAAAATTCTTTCCCTCGTAAACCAATGGTTCGTGAAAGCAATTCAAAAATGATACTGTATTATAAATGCATGGGTAAACTTGTAGCATGCCATTTAAAGATAAATGCAAAAAAAGGGCAAATACTGATGTTTTTTTATCATTATTACCCATTGTGCAACATTTCAGAAATTGGCAGTGAAAATATAGCAGATAAATACACTTATAACATTTATGAGAAGGATATTGGTATGCTGACATCAGTGGCGGGCCAGGATTTTGGTCATGGGGGGAAGGCGCAATTTTACAAAATGTACTGGGGATGTGAGGGGAAAAGCAATCTCCTGGGAAAATTACCCCCATGACAACCCTTCCTGGTAGTGCCACCACTGGCTGACATGAAGGTTCTTCCACAGATTTTAATTTCATGTAAAACAGCTTCGCCGGGAACAAATGGTTTGTGAAAGCACTTCATCAAACCCTAATTAAAATGCATGTCTAAAACTTTGTACCCCCATTGTACTTAATGGTCAGGTTTAAAGAGAGTTGAGAGTTGAACACACAATTACAATGGCGACGTGGTCGCCTGCGTCGATTCGGTTATGACAGTACAAATGCTATCACGAAACGCGGCATACGACCGGACGAGAACACAGGTATGACGTGCAGACAGACATAACATCGACAACCAAGTCAATGTCCACGGCCTTTGATAACCAGTTATGGTGCACTGGCGTGTCTACCCACCCCAGAATTGAACCCGGGGCCTCGTGGTTTGTAGACAGGTATGATAACCGCTACACCACAGTAGGTAGATTCAGGTTTAAAACAAGGGCAAATGCTTATGTATGACACTATCATTACACGTAAGGGCATTTCCCATTGCACAACACTCAAAAAAGTTGGTAAGCAATGTAAGATATGTAAATAATTACTCCCCAACATTCACAAGAAGGGCATGACAGGTCCATCTAATAAGTTTTTATTTCCTGATAACAGCTATAACACACAAACAAAGCTGTACATCTGGTGAAAATTTCCTTCCTTCCTCTTTAAACAATTATTAGTTTGTGAAAGCACTTCAAAATCTGTTTAAAATGTATAGTTAAGCTTGTCCAAAATGTAGCACCCCCTTTATAGATATTGGTGAGGTCCAAAAACCAAAAGGGCAAATGCTGATGTAATATTATCATTATTGCGCAACATTGAAAAATTGGCGAGCGGATACTCTCACAACATTCACAAGAAAGACATTTGCACTTTGACACCGTGTTCATCTAAAGACTTTTGATTTCATGTGGAGCAGCGATTACACAAAAAAAAGTTATGTATCTGGTAAAAATTTCCTCCCTTTCCTTGTAAACAAATGGGTCATAAAAGCACTTCAAAATCTATTTAAAATATATGGCTAAACTTGTCCAAAATGTTGCACCCTCTTTATAGATAATTGTCAGGTCCATTAGCTATAAAAGTAAATGCTGACATATCATTAGCATTACACATAAGGGGATTTCCCATTGCACAACATTCAAAAAATTGGCGGGAGAAAACAAGTAATTAAATACTCTCACAGAATTCACAAGCAGATCATAACGTATTTGCATGTTGACAGCTAGGCTCATTCAAACGAGTTTTATTTCATGTGGAACAGCTTGATTTCACCTCAGCAATTGAAAAGAATTTTAGAAAATTGTTAGAAGTTGCAGATTTTGGGTAGGTTTATTCATTTGTAATGATTTCATTTTGAAAGTTAATACTCTCATTCTGAATTTTCCTATTCTGCTGATAATAACGGCAAAATAGATGGGATAAATGAGAAAATAGGTGGGGAGAGAGGGATGGGAACTCTCTGCCCAGGGCATGAATACTGCTGGGGTGCAGCTGTGGATAAAATTGAAGACCTGTCAGTAAATCAAGGTCCGTCAGTAAAACTTCCATCAAAGACAATAAAAAAATTACCAAAGAGATTGAAAAAAAATCAATATTATGGCACTCGTTCTGCGATTTGGATCGATGATTTTTTTTTTTTTTTTGCTTTGAAATCAAAAGGGTCTACTGACACCATTGTCCCTCCCAAATTCAAATTAAACACATTTTGCAAGAAACCAGAGCAATGGTCAATTTCAGATTTAATAAAAAGGACGGTTTTGTCCCTAATTTGAGATACTGTAAAAGAACAACATAAATTACTGTGTGAAGCATTTTGATAAAAGTAGCTATGCTTTAATGGAAATAGATATATTCTAAAAGGGTGTGAGGGGAAAATAAATGTGCTACAAAAATTGGCTCCCTTAATTGTGGCAATATAGGACAAACCTGTTTGGACAGTGAACTGATTTTATTAAATGGATTATCCCTAACCCCAATCCTGTTCAATGTTGTTCCTGAGCAGGAGTGTAGAAAGTTGCAGGCTTTTTTTACATATGTACTAGGCTGTTTGGCCCACCAACTTTTAAAAAATTGTATACTGATGGACCAGTTTTGTAGTGGTTTGGAGGGAAAACGTTACTTTCAATGGGGCATAGGCCTACTTTTACCTACTTGTTGTCATTATAATCTTATCAAAATTTATAAATGGGGATTTGTCTCTCCAAGATCCCTTACCCTACACCCCCTCCCCCTTCCCTCTCTCCCCTTCAACCCTGATTCGTGATGTCTAATTTAGGGACTCACTGTCTACCGATGCAATTTTTAACATCAATTAGCTCACCAGTGAAAATTACTCGTAGAAAGTCCTGGTAGAAAGGGTAAGAGACGCAGTTCACTGGTCACAAGCAAAACTGGAAATTTTCATTTAACAGAGTAGCCTTCTTACCAGGCCTGTAATTCCCGGGAAAAGAGGATATGTCACTCTCAACTTTTAGGGAAAATTTGTCTCTTGTCTCTCAATTCCCAGAGATCTATGCCTGTGACATCAGAGCTCCCTGAAGCATCTATATAAAAATGCCCAAGACTTGTAAAGCCGTTTTATCCACTCGGGATTGATCAGCAGTACCACAAAGCTTGAACCACATTGCTGCTGTGGTATGTCTTATAAGGGCCTAGGTCTCAGTAAGTTGTTGCTCTTATAAAGCAGACTCCCTATGCCAATTTCAAACCTAAAGGCTTCTCTCTACCAAAAACTGACTGCTCTTTTAAATAAGTTATTAAATGAAGGTACCCCTACAGAAATATTAGCTTGCAGAACGCTTGTGACAAGCTAACATTTTTGTTTGCGCAAGCGTGCTGCAAGCTAGTATTTGAAACAAATTAGCTTGAGCAAGCTAGCAAAAGTAATCTGCAAGCTTAGCAAAGCTAGCCAAACTTTTTGCAAGCTTGTGCAAGCTAACAAATATCTTATGCTAGCTTGTGCAAGCTAATGTAATTGTGCAAGCTAGCAAGCTACAATAGTATTTGTTCCAAATAGTAGCTTGCAGCACGCTTGCTGCAAGCTTGCACCTTGTGCAAGCTTGCACCAAGCTTATAAGCTATAATGTTAGCTTGTCATAGCGTGCTGCAAGCTAAAATTTCTGTAAGGGTACTTATCTTTTCTTTAATGATTAACACTGAAAACTTAAAAGCTGTAAATGGTGACATTATGCTGTATCTGTTTTACAATCTATTTTAGGTTGTTTGGTATACATTGCATGTATTGTGAAGCACATTGGTACTTTTTTGTGATATTGCGAGATGAAATACATTATTTTATATTCATATATGCTTGCAATCAGACAATCAACAAGTGCTCTCAATTGCATGGGGTGAAAGAAGTGTCTTTAAGGGATCATTTTGCATAGAGGTGAAGTCGTGGCTTAGTAGTTAAGGAGTCATACTTGTATGTAAAAGGTACTGGGTTTGATTCCCGCTGCGGCGTTGCATTGTGTCCTTGAGCAAGGCACTAAGCTCTACTTGCTTCAGTCTACTCAGCTGTAAAATGAGTACCAGCACTGCTGGGGATTTAATCTCGATGGACTGGCGCCCTGTCTATAGGGAGTCATGTACTCTCATCCGCTTGCACTATGGAAACCGGAAATAAGCACCAGCCCTATGAGTCTAATGGCTCTAATAGCTAAGGATTTTCCTCCAAACAAAGCATTATTTATTTTCTTGGCTATAGACCAACCTCTTGTAATACTCCAAAACCTTTCATGTTATAAATAATGGAGTTTTTTATCATAAACATTGAAGACCATATTAATGACCGAAAAGATCTCCTTGGATCATACATCCCCTTGTAGTGCAAGTCGCCCTCTTCTTGAGTTTGCCTCCCCTCCCCCCTCCGCTGCAATTTCCATGCAGATTTTCAAACAATTCAGCTTATTTTGTCCATATATATATATATATATGTCACTTATTTCAGAGTTGGAATCAATTATAAAATTTTCCACATAATAATTTGGTACATAATAGTTATTTAGAATTTCGGTCAAAATTGTCACAAATTTTCCCAAAAATTTACTGAAATTTCCTCAAAATTGAAGAAAATTGCCTAAAAATTAAAGAAATTTCCGAAAACTGAAGACAATTGTCAACCAGAAAACCAACAGCTTTTGCGGTTCGATGCCTCCCCTTTTTTTCTATTTAATTTTATTTCAATTTCAAAATACAGCACTTTAAAGGTACAACATTGCCATAAAAGAAAACAGCCTAAACTTTAAGATCACAATCAAAACAATTGACATGTATGTTAGTTTGTCTGTGTGACATCATAGGTGTTTCAAATTTACTGCTAACTTTTCCTATATGGAGAAATTCTAAAATTTATGTAGCTTGTGAACCAAAAATATCAATAAATTTATTTCAATTTGTTTAACTTTTTTCTCTCTTGTCACGTATGATTATTTGAATATTACTTTCATTTTTTTCGATAATGGAAATTGTTCTTAGATCTGTCTTATTGGTCATCATTAGTTGGCAAAAATATTATCTATGGATTAAATTTTCATTAATTTCTGGCCAAATTTCAGATTGATATGACAGAATCTTGTAAGAACAAGCATTCTATAGCAATTTCATCAAGCCCACCCACCATGCATAATAATGATATGAGACCTGCTATGCTAACAACGTAGACATGTGCACATAACCTAATAACAGTAGCATAGCAAGTATTACATAAAACTGTCAGATGACTGCTTGATAATCACTTATTCAAAATTTTTATAATTAGCCCAGCCCACTCATTAATATGCATGATATCATCTGCAAAGAATGACATGGTTCTTGTACTACATGTACATATAAGCATTCTGCATACTAATTATGACGTTTTGTAATGTAGGGCTCATGAGATATTGTAAAAACAAGCATTTTATAGCAATTTCACATCAAGCCCGCCCCCATGCATAATAATGATATAAGACCTGCTAACAACGTAGACATGTGCACAATATCTAATAACAGCAGCATACAAGTATTACATACAACTGTCAAATGACTGCTTAATAATCACTTATTCAAGAATTTTGTAATTAGCCCGTCCACTCATTAATATGCATGATATCATCACTAAAGAATGACATGGTTCTTGTACTACATATAAGCATTCTGTATACTAATTATGATCGTCTGCAGTGTACAGTTCATGAGATATTGTGAGAACAAGCATTTCATAACAATTTTACATCAAGTACCACCCACCATGCATATTAATGATGTGAGATCTGCAAACAATGTAGACATGTGCACAATACCTTTTAACAGTAGCATAGCAAGTATTACATCAAACTGACAAACGTTTAATTGCTATATCATCACAATTTCAAGAATTTTAAATTTAGCTCTGCCCACTCATTAATATGCATGATATCATCACCAAAAGCAATAGGCTTCTTCTATATACAAGTATCCTGTGTACTAAATATGATAAGTCTGCAGTGTATGGCTCATGAGATATCGTGAGAACAAGCTAGCCATCACACACCCACACATACATGTTTGCACACATGCCAAAGTAACTGCAAAGGTTCCTGATGCCGTTGGCATCAGAACCAAAAAAAAAAGAACGAAATTTTCCGAAAACTACAGGGTTTAATATGAATGGAGCCTTTTATTTTTGCCGCTTACTTCTTCAGTCCCCCTCACTTCAGAAATTGCTGCGCGGTCCCTGGTGACAAAAATATTATTAATAAAGTAAATACATCTTTATGCTCACACTTTACCACAATTTTGCAATCTAATGTGCTATATATTCAACGTGCAATTACAGTATGTGGGGGGAACTTCTTAAGAGCAATGAACCCAAAACATTGTAATAAAACCTTAACTTTTTACAAAATATACTTATTGCTACTTAACTCAAGAAATTTATTTACGAAAAATCATCGTGCGAATTTCTGTTTTTCCTGCGGTTATAACTGCTGGAACTGCAGCTTTTTTCCATGTCTTCTTGTGTCTTTCTTTCGTTAAACTACCCTAAAAAGAAAATTCTTAATTTGTTCCTTCAATTTTCAGAAATCAACTGTTATACAGCTGCTTGAAACAACCTATTCAACATGTATCGCAGAGCACTTAAATTTGCCTGCAACAGAGCTATCAAGGACCTGAACAAAAAGGAAGAAATGGGGTTCTTTGGGAATACAGAAGATGATGGGCTCCCAGAGGCATCACTGCAAGCGAGCATTTACCGCCATCTTTGCAATTATTTAGAGGATAAATGCAAGTACTCAACTTGTGTTGTTGTCGAACATCCAGTCAAAAAAGAAGACAGTGAAAACGGGTACTTGGACTTGGCAATTTTAAAGGATCATGATGACGAGGAGGATGATGACGAGGAGGATGATGACGCGGAGGATGATGACCAGGAGGATGAGGACGAGGAGGATGAGGACGAGGAGGATGAGGACGAGGAGGATAAAATGCATGTTGCTGTGGAAATGAAAATTGCAAATTGCAGCAAAGACAAAATTCTTCGTGACATCACCACCCTCTACAATCTGAAGTACAAAGAAGAATCAGCAGACCTTGCCTTTCAGATCATTGCTGGGGATCAGGTAAGCCTGGACAAATGGGATCACTGGATGAGGACAAAGAATAAGAAATTTAAACTGAAGCTACATAAACTAGCAGCTCAGAAAGATACATTTGGTCTACACCTTTGGGAAATCATAGATTGACATTCTTATTGCATGAATAAATCCCCTTAGGCATAAGTTGCATGATAGGCCTTCCTCACCCCCTACCCCTCTCCACCCCCCTTTACCCCAAGCTAAACACAAAGAGGGTACCACTATTCAATATTTTGGTATGGTCAAGACAACTATCAAGAAAACTTGCTCCAGTTTTCTCTGAGTCAAAAAGTTTTAATTGATACAAATCTATGCCCCTGCACCCCACCCTTTCACTTTCATAATACTTCCCTGCACCCCCTCCACCCCCCTCTTCCACTTTCATAATACTTCCTCCTCGCTCATTATCTTACAATAATGAAACTTAAGAGGAACCGAGTTACATGCTTTGATTGCCTGTAAATGGAACAAAACGTGTGTACGTTCTGAGAGCAGTTTGTTCATTTTCTTTTAACTATGATGGAAAATTTCAAAATAAACTATTAAGTGTTACACTTGTGACTTACAAGTGGGTAAAAAAAATATACCGCATTTGATATAACAATCGCCCGGGGTGCTTACGGAAACAAAATTACACCCCATCTTAGGCCAGAAGTTTCTTCCTGATATGCAAGCAAGGTCGCATCTATTGTGCTATTTGAACTGCACTATACATTATGTGATACTAGCCCCCGCTAACCCCTTCCTTCCCCCTTCCCTCCCCTATAACCAACACAAAAACACGTCATAAGTAAAGAATGTAAGAAAACACATCCAAAGTCTTCAAATGAATTATGTTATCAGTAAAAAATAATGGGCGGGCGCTAATCAATCAGGCTCAAAGTGTTTATACTTTTAGAATGGCCCTAAGACTCATCTTTTCCTACTGATTAGGTTTTATGCTGTCTTTAATATTTAATTTCTTGTTTTATTTATCTAGTTTTTTTATTCTATTTTTACCAATTCTTTTATGCTTTTATATTGTCCTGCAAATGTTTTTAACAATTTTGATATTGTATATTAAGGTTGTCTATGTATTATCAATTTTATTGTAAAGCGCTTGATCCATGGCGGCGCTATATAAATAAGTTTAATAATAATTAGAGCAGGGGCGTGTAATATATGTCAATACAGTAAATGCTTTTATATGAAATTTGCATTAGAAATGGTTTTGCTAAAAACCAGGAACATCTCAGCTGGCCCTCTAATGGAGCATGGCCGGTATGATAGTCAATTTTGCCCCTCGTAAATTGGGGCCCCCAGTCCTTATTTCCTAAGAAATGTCTAGTGAATTTGGTCCCCCCGGACTGATTTTACTTGGCAATTTACTGGTGTGTCTTTACGGTTCCTTCAATTAATTTTGTGTACTGAAGTGATAATTAGTCATGTTTATGTACGGAATACAGCGCCGCTGTACTCATAGAATTTGACCACAAACAATGTACTGTTTTTTGTTGTTTTTCTTCACAGAAATTATTCCATAGATACAATTTGGCAACACTCTTACGCAAAGAGGTCAGCAGCAAAGACTTAATACTAATCACAATATAAACCTGATTACCCATGTTGCATAATTAAACAAACTCTTACAAGATCAAATCTGGATATTTAAGGTATGACAATATTAACACAACTCTCATATAACTTTCTTCGTTTTTCTCACCTCGGGCAAATGTAGACAATTCAAACTGTACCTTTGAAAATCTGTTTTTGTTTGTTTTCAAAACACCTCGCATCATCGTCGGTCATCAAAATTGTAGCCTATGAAATTGCATCCCGTATTGATGAGCGCAGACTGTTTTTCTATGATGGAGGACCAAATTTACTTGATGGCTACGGCTTTATGGTCTGGGGAACCAAATTTCCTAGAAAAGAAGGACCGGGGGGCACCAAATTTCCTGGCGGATAATTGTTACTATGATGGGGGACAAAATTTACTGGGTAGCTAAAGCTTAATTGTCTGGGGGCCAAATTTCCTAGGAAATAAGTGCCGGGGGGGCCAAAATTTACTGGGGGAAGGGGGGGCAAAATTTACTTTTACACCCGTCGCGGAGCAAAAGCTACATACTTCTTTGTTTCCCAAACTACAAAACTGTATACAGTTTCACCTCTCCAAGGCTCCTTCGAAATAACAGCTACTCCCACTGGTGTTACATGGTATTTTTAGTGACACACATCTGAATATAATTGCAATCCTTTGTAATTTAAGTAATTACTTAAACTGTAATCAATGCTGGCATTGTTTGTCTTTGCTGCTGGGGGAAGGTGAAATGAACTATGAGCATAGAACTATTTATACCTCAATGTTATGATGCAAAGTTAATCTTGTGAAATGATGTGGTTAATTTGTGGCTTGAAAATTGCAGGCCAAATTTTTAAGCAGTGCCTTTACTAATGTGCTCTTTTGATACAGACATTGCTAATTTGAAGGAATATACTTTCTAGCTACCATGAAGCAAAATCTTTCCTAAAAAGAAATAATCCTGTCAATCATTCACAGTTAATGCACATTGTAACCTCAGGCTTTATGACACACAGATATTCTTATTACCAGTTTGAAAACAAACTTCTCCCACTAAGATACCTAGCATGGGTGAGTGATTTCAATCACAAAAGAGCCTTGATTATTCAGCTCTGGCTTTGTGTAATTTCATACACACATAGCCTTGGGCTACTTGCCAGATAAACAATCATTGTTTTGAGTGGAAACACAGTACACTGAACAGGAAGTCGGGTTGGTAATTGTCATACCTGAGTTTTCAGGATATACTCAGGTGTCGGGTGCAGGCAGGTTTAAACAGAAACTTTTGGGCATGCTTGTTATTTGGGTGTAGCATGGCTGTAAGTTCAAATTACTTCCCTTCATTCTCAGGTGCCAGAGGATTGGTTGATATATGAGAAGTATTTTTGGCAAATCAACATCAAAGGTCAGGTAGCCTGAAAGTGGACAGACTCTAATACAGACTTATTTGCTAAAGTTTTCGGAAAGTAAAATATTGTTCTTGTAATTACATATCCATTTGAGATTAATGATTCACAAAAACAATTCCTTAGGAATTGAAATTTTTTTAATTTGTTTACTTGTATTCTTGAAAATCACAACCCTTACAAAAAAAGCTTGCAGCAAGCAACAAGGTAACAATTTTTAACTTGCCCAAACTTGCAGCAACCTTGCAACAGGCTTGCAAGCCTTGTTCAAACTTGCTGCAAGCTTGCGGCAACTTTGTATGCAAGCTGCGGCAGCCGCTGACGGCAAGCTTGCAGCACCCTTAGGCAAGTTTGCAGCAACCTGCGACAAGCTTGCAGCAAACTGCGGCAAATTGCAGCAAACTTGCGGCAAGCTTGCAGCAACCTTGCGGCAAGTTTGCAGCAACCTAATTTTTCTGTAAGGGAAAACAGGTGAAATATAATTGTATTAAGCCTCCACCAACTTTTAATTATAACTTTAAAGCTGCCCGTTTCATTCTGTTAATTTTGTGGTAAAATTTAGTTTCATATATAATAAAGAGCAGACTTTTTGAACACACACACACACTTTTATCATAAAAGAAAACCCCTTATTAGGCTTATTTGTACCTAGCTGTGTGAAATACATGTATATAAACCTTTTCGCCCTTGTACTCCTTATTTATTCCATTATAATTTATAATACCTCGGTCCAATCCCGGAACCGATTTTAGTGTCCCCAATTATGATCATTTGGATTGAACACACTTGGCCGTAAAATGTAGCATTACATTGTATACACCGACATAGCACCTGTGTATGTGTAATATCCAGCATACAGATAGTATGTGTACATGCAGGTGACATGTCACTGCACTGAGAGCGTATATGTAATGCCACGTACGTGTCTTATGGTAACCTAATTGTCCATATTTCTTTGTTAAAAAAAAAATGAGACTTTTAAATGAGGAAAGGGTTAAGGTTCGTGATAAATACACTTTCAGCCCCCCCCCCCCACCCTATGCCGTTGGGTAGAACTATGAGTGTCATAGGGTTAAATCACATAAACTATACATTGTAAACGATAATGTTCAATGTTCAGAATAAGCTATATAGCACCATATCCATGACAGAGTTATATTCAGTGGACCTGTAGGGTATGAAAATGCTTCTGCATCAAAATGCGTCTTGAGCTTCTGTTTAAACACATTGATATTGGGAGAAAGTTTAATATCAAGCTTAGATAAAAATCACCTTGCCACGGATAAGGCCCCCCAAAAACAATATTAGCTTATCACCCTAAGCCAGTTGGAAACGTGATATGGGTGGGTGGTTTTTTTTTTTTTTTTTTTCCCCAAGCTAATTCATTTTGGCAATTTGCAGCAATCCAGATCAGGCCAACCACACCAGGTGTAATAAATATTAAAAACTATCGAGAGTAATCAGCCCCTTTGGTTGATGCTACTGTAATAAGAGAAGGTAAACTCTGTGGAAGCACCAGGATTATGGTCATTGAGGAGAAGGGGGGGGGGGGCAAGTAAGGGGGGTAAGCAAGTGGAAAAATCCTATAAATTGGACAAAATATGTCACGTTACAAAAAAAATTCACCCCACCCCCTCCCCCCTCCGCTACTGGGTAAACTATAATTTAAGGTTTAACACTTTCTTTATTGCAATGTTTGTTTGTTTGATGAGGGCTTAATGGCACCACGACAGCGAGCTAGGGTCAAACTGTGCCTGAGAGGTTACATCATTCCAGAGGTAAGAAGGAAACAAAACAGGAGGAGATTGAGAGAAACATAACAACTAAAACCCAAAAAGCTGGGATCGAGAGAGGTGCATGGATAAGAAAAAGAAAAAAAAGTAGAGAGAGGGGGTGAGAGAGGAGAGCTAAATATGGTTGTAGGGGGAAGCATGATGAAGGAAGGAGATAATTTTATCCGGAGGGTTTTTTTCTGGAAGAGCTCGGCTATTAAGTTGTGGGGAGCGAGGGAAACTCTGTGAAGGTTGTACACGTGGCAAGCAAGGAGAAGTGATGGACTGTGAGGGTGCAATGGCAATTGTTGCAGAGGGGTTGGGGGAGCCAATAAGGAGGTGGGAGTGAGTGAGGTGGTAGTGAGTGAGGTGGGTGTGACCTATTCTAAGACGGGTAATGTGAACCTTGTCGACACTGGAGAGGTTGTGGATGGTGGGTCTGATCGGAATGGTGGGCTGGATGACGTGGAGTTTGTTATCAATTTGGGAGTCCCGTGAGGTTTGCCAGCCGTCGACACGAGCATGGGAAGCGATAAGCGGTTTAATGTCAGAAAGGGTTTTGGGAAATGGGGTATGGGGGAGGTTGAGGGCAAGCTTAGCGGCTGCATCAGCTCTGTCATTGCCAGGGATGCCAACATGGCTGGGTATCCAGAAGAAAATAATAATTTTCTTGCAGAGGGTTGGCGAAAGGAGTTTACGGAGCAATAATGAGTAGGCCCAAATGAATCAAAATATGAACAGTTTAATTTTTAAATTTGAAAAATAGAATTAAAACTTAGTTTTCAACTCTGTTTTTATTGATGTTTATGGTGTATGAATAGGCAGACAGTTCATGCGTTTATCGAATTTTGGCAAATTCCTAAGATTTAGGAAAGATAAGAAATCTATTCCCGATAGAATTTAATTGGGGTATAGTAAAGATTTAAAATATATTGGTCAAAATCTGCTGCACCATTTTAAAGAATTATGATAGATATTCCCAAACCACAGGATTCACAAGGGAAAATACTAAATAAACAGCCAAGAACTAGGGGTTGGTCAAAGACATCGAGCCCTCCCCGTCCTGTATTTTCCTGGGGATGCTGGGGAGGGGGAGGGGGAAATGCAAAAACTTTACGATAGGGCCAACCAGTCAATTGGTTTTGAAGTTTAAAAAATTTCAATCAAACTATGCCACAAATATGTTCAAATACTTTCCTTTTATGAATAATAATGGTAGCCCAAATAATTGGTATATGATTTAGTGTAAATTGTGATTCTAAATAATTATATGATGTAATCAACCATTTACATATTACACAAAACTTGTTTAACGAGTACATACCAATTAACAAAAACCTAAACGGGCGTTCCGATTACCATATATCTTAAAAGTATATAATTGTCATGCAATGTGCACAGCTACCACATAAAACAAGCCCTGAAAACCAAATATTCTTCAGTGTGTAAACACCATTCAGAATAAACATTGACAAATTTGAAGAGAGTAAGACTTTACTCCCTCAAGATGTCAACACACCTCCCACCTTCTATTTTTACTTACACAATAACATACCCTCCACAAACTAAGAAACCAGTATGCCAAAGACACTCTACATATGGTGTACATCTGCTTAAAAATCATGCAGATATGCCCACTTTCCTCCTTGCTATGAAAACACATTTCATATACCAGCTGCACTTATGGTTCAGAGATTAAATGGTTCTGTAAACAATTTATCCATGCAATATTTATGTTTACCATGCATGAGTGACATCAAAGGTCAATGGTGGTCAATTATTTTTTTACTGAAGCGCCGAAAATGGCCAAAAACGGCGGTTGGGGAATAAAGGAGATGTACACAACATGCAGAAAATGAAAAAAGTGTTTTGAAAATTGAGCAAGGCTCAGATACTTTGGGCGCTTGAGGCTTACTGGAAATTACCGCATAAGTTATACGTGAAAGCCAGATCTATAGCACCAGATCTAGAGGTATAGATCACCCATATGACTGTGGTATAGAGGACATGCAATCTCGTAGCATCAGCCCCATAATGATGGCAGAAAGGCTGACCCAAGACAGGAAAATATGGAGGAAATTAATTATGGAGAAGCCAACTTATGAAACCTGCAGGAACCAGCATGGAAGGTGTAAAAGTATTATCATCATAAAACAAAAGATTGCTCAATATCTCCATAGCTACCTCACTTCTCTGTTTGTAAATTCTTCTCATAGAAATGGGATTTGCCACTTTCTGCCTACTTAACCCCCCCAACCCAACCCCCAAACACACCCATGCACCCCCTCCCTACACACACACACACCTCTCAGCCCTTTTCAGATAGGTAGGTAGATAAGATATCTTACATCCCTTTCTCAACAGCTAAGAACTATATAAAGATGTCCATGCATGGCCATTGCTAAGCCAGTTTTAAGCGCAGGGATTGTCTCTTTGCACAATAGCATATTAACATTGAGGTCCAAATGTACTGACTTATCTCTAGCATTTTAACAATTTTGTCCCTTGCCTCCACCAAGAAACTCACTTTGGTCAGGGAGCATAATCTGACCCTGTACCCTTTTATCACAAAACAGCAACACAATTGCTGTTTAAGATGGCACCATGTGCTACTCAAGGTGTACACACTATACGGCATGTAAAGATTCCAACATATTTATCCTTTAGTCTCGTAATTTCCTGAGGTGGGGTTTTGAATAATGTACAAAGTTGTTTAACTATCCTGTATCCTACACTAAAAAATGAAGCAATAATGTACAAAGTTGTTTAACTATCCTGTATCCTACACTAAAAATGAAGCAATAATGTACATAGTTGTTTAACTATCCTGTATCCCACACTAAAAATGAAGCAATAATGTACATAGTTTTTAACTATCCTGTATCCTACACTAAAATTGAGCAGTGGGACCTGTGAAGCAATCTGTCCTTCTCCCACCCTCTTCCTATAATTCAGTTAGAAGTATAAAAATAAAGTACATCATTTGATTAAACTATCTGTTGAAGGGCGTCTTGTCCGTAACTTTCAGATCTAAGTTTAAAGATGAAAGTCATAGCTCTTTAAAAAACACTGTAGGGAAAATAGGATTAGTGGGACCTGGCCCCCTCTCCACTTTCGGATGGAAGTTTGAAAATACAGCACATCATTTTATTAATCTATCCAGTGAAGGAAAACCTGTACCCACTATCATGTAAAATTCTAACAATATTCTACAAAGAATTTGTAACACCTGAATTTCTCAAACTGAACAGCGTCATAAATGAGCTATTTCAAAAATTTAATTTTTTAAACAGTCCATACATGTCAAATAATTAAAGATTAATGTTGAGGCCGAGTGTTTATATATATGCATTTAGTGCACTGGGAATAGCACACTCCTAGCTTTGCTCTTTCATAAGGGTGGCACATACCGCTCCTCTGTGGGTCCGCCCTGTCCCCCCCCCCCTCCCTCCCGGGACCCGCCCTGCCCCTCATGAGAAAAATTAATGATTTTTTAAATGATTTTAGATTTTTTATTTTTGTTAACCTAAAGACCTTAATTAGCTTTATAAATGAAATACCTTACATGGATACAGAACACAGAATGATAACATAGTAAGCAATTGTCCTGTTTGGCTCATGAATGTCCTTATCATTCAGAATAGCTTCATTCTAAGATGCATGATTGTACAGTAGCTAAAATCCCAGCGCTTCTTCACCAGGGGATTGAGCCTTAAGAGGGCCCCCGTGACTCCACACCCAAAATACGCAGCGCCGTGCGTGCATTAATGTGCCCCTCAACAAGTCTAGAGAAAGAGAGAGTTGAACACACAATTACAATGACGGGGTCGTTGCCTGCGTGTCGGTTATGATAGTAACAATGCTATCACGGCTTAATACTGACCGGATTTGAACACAGGTACGACGTGCGGACAGGCATAACATCGACAACCAAGTCAATGTCCACGGCCTTTGATAACCAGTTGTGGTGCACTGGCGTGTCTACCTACCCCAGGATTGAACCGGGCCTCGTGGTCTGTAGACAGGTATAATAACCGCTACACCACAGTAGGTAGTAGATACAACAAGTCTAGCACTCTGCCTCTTTTTAAATCAAGCTTAGGGGTCTGCAAAGGACTTTGGCTCGACTTTAGGATGGCCATTCGCGAATGCAAAGTCCTTTAAAGAGTGCATTAAATGCGTATATAAATAAATGCGATGCAAACATTATTCTTTTATAAAATATCAGTGTTATATTGTTTTAAAAAATATATAAAAAAATGCTTTTTTTTTTGCTTTATTAAGAAATTCACCCCTGTTGTAAAAATGGACTAAACCAATAACTCAAGTTTACTGGATTTAATGCATGGTCATGACAATGCAAATACTCCAGAGAAATTCTATAAATAAATTTCAGTTCCACAAACTTTGAATGCCAAACTAAAATAATGAAGTACAGTATTTCTAAAATAGGGTTTTCAAGTCTCGACATGCATATCACAGATTATTATTATAATAACAACACTGCCTGGATATGAATTACTTGATTCCTGCCATGCATTGCGACATACCTATCTTTTCCAAATAACTCCAATGCAACCAAGCCAGTAACTACGGTCACAGCACAAAAATTTCAATTGGCTTCACAGGAAAGTCAAAGTGCTAAACTGCACTAAGCCAAATTTGACATTTGCTCTATACATTGCCTTTGAAAAGCAACAAAGGAAAAGACTACAGTTTATAAAAAAAGTCTCAGCTTAATGTTGTCAATGCTGCTATTTCTTTCAGTATGGAAAATATAACTAGTGCAACAATTGGTTTGCTTTAATAAATAATTTCATCAACTTTGGACAGGAATACGTTTTGCTATAAAGGTAAGGTATCAGGCTGTTATCCGGCTGCCTATTTGAACCTATATCGACGTTGAATAGCAATGAGGCAATTGAAAACTGTTTACCATGAAGTGTTTAAAAAAGTTCACTTGTGTTTCTTTCAGTATAAACAAAATGACTAGTACAAGAAATATTTTGCTTTAATGAATCATTTTATTTAGTCTGAACAAGGATATGTTTTGAAAAAGGTAACATATTTGGCTAAGTTGATATCAGCTCATTCGAACATATATTGATGTTGAATACCAACAGGAAAAGAATACTGTTGAACAGGAACTGTTTTAAAATAACTAGTGAAAAATAGGTTTTGCTTTAATGAATAATTGTATTTGGTTTTAAAAAGACACGTGCGTTTTGCGAAAGGAAAGATATCAGGCTAATTTGATATCGA
Organism: Chiridota heheva; assembly: GCA_020152595.1. Classification (NCBI taxonomy): domain Eukaryota; kingdom Metazoa; phylum Echinodermata; class Holothuroidea; order Apodida; family Chiridotidae; genus Chiridota; species Chiridota heheva. The sequence continues at coordinate 10,454 of JAIGNY010000426.1, read as the reverse complement.
CTTATTAGAACCTACAGTAAACCGACGTTGAAAACACACAGGAAAAGAATACTACTCACGAGAAAGTCGTGGGTTTAACGTTGTCACTGTTGCTAGTTTCTGTTCAGTATGGAAAACACAACTAGTGAATAATATGTTTTTGCGTTAATGAATAATTTCATTGAGCTTGGACAAGGATATATTTTGAAGGACAGGAAAATATAAGGCTAATTTGTTAACTGCTCAGAACCTAGCTACAAGGGTGTTTCAGCTAAGATCACGAGGTCACATGACTTTGTTTACATCGCCATTTTGTTGGGCAATACCACTGTCGTCTGCTGTACACATAATTAGACCTAACATATTTGTGCATGTTGTTATATAAGATTATTTTTGCAAGATAATTATGCTGGATTCTTGCTGTGCCGTTGCTTGCACTAATAGATGTGTGCGGGGGAATAAAAAGACGTTCGAAGTAGGTTTTTGCTGTACGGCGTGACGACTTCAACCTATGGTTCACACTAGGATTTGCAGTGAGCACTTTATATCAGGTGTGTAGTAGGCTTTGTCTGAGTATAACGAACAATCACTTGGCGTTAACGTTATCGTATACCCGATGAAAATATCAAACTCAAGGAAATATTAAGTAAAATCATAAGCGATCAAAAACTAACAATTAGTAAAATTCGTTAAACTGGTAACAGTAGATTAGCATGTAGTATGTTTGTTGTACGTGTTATGTGACCGAGCTGTGTGAAGACGCGTGAAATGCAACGATGCAGCTGCCCTGAAAAATGGAGTCCACTTGAGTTCGAATCGCGTCATGAAATCCCTCTATATCAACATTTCTGCTCGGTACCTAGAAATTATTAGTAAGAAAAAATTGTTTTGCTTTAATGAAGAATCTCATTTATTTTGGACAAGGATATGTTTTGCAAAAAAGCTAGGTAAGATATCAGGCTAATTTGATATCTGTTTATTGGAACCTACATTGACACTGAATACCAGTGGGGGAAAGACTACTGTTCACGAAGAAGTCTTGAATTGTCACTTGGGATCTTGTGCATTCCAGAACCAGAAGTGACGTAAAAGCTCTATATCCCTAATTTCTTACAAAGCAACGATGTACAAAACTGGACGACTTTAATCTATGTAAAAGTTGTGACGTATGAAAGTGATGGCAGCTCAAACCTTCAATGTAATTCTTTAAATGTCTGAATGTTAGTCACTAAAAATCATCTAAAAGTCATTAGTCATTAAAAATCATTATTTTGCTAATTTGTTTGAGGGAATGAGAGAGATTCAAAGCGTCTTGGTCATGTTCAACTGCTTCCAGTCAACTAACGTCCGCGAATGATTGAAAAACAATAATAAGCTGCCATAAGAACATTCATTGGTTTTCCTGTTGAGATGTCATAAAATTTACATAAAATTATTCTATTAAGTGACTTCACATTCTCACTTTCTGAACAATTGTTTTAATGTAAAAAAATTCAATTTTTTTACAAGTTATTTTTCTTCAAAATTTCTCCAGGTGGTAAATGGTAGTTTCTTCACAAGATATTATTCTACTCTTCTGATGTTTCATTTTCTCTCCAAGTATATTTTCTCCCTAGCACCAGGAAAATCCCAAGGTGCAATATGTCCAGTGCTACAAAGAGCATGGAATCTCTTTTCATCGAGGCATGTTGGTTGGCAGAAAGGGACCTGAATGAAAAGAATGCCAAGGAAATACCTCACGCCAGGATCATACGACAATCTTACAGCGTGCATCTTCCATCACCTCGAAACAACCTCAAAACTGAAAAGCTTGACGAACAATTAGTCACGGTTGAACACATCTTACGGATGCGCATGCTGCGCCACGCCAACAAAATTCCAAGTAAAAAACATAAGCGAGGAAGGAACCCACATCCTGGTCGATTGGATATAGCGGTACTGCCGACTGGTTTACCTGGATCTCATAGTCTCGCCATGAGCTCAAAGTCATGAAACAAGGGAAAGGCAAGCTGGGCGCCATACAGCATGATCTATTCGGTTACATCACATGAGGTTTGCATGTGATCACCACAAAATGCAGTGATTGCAACAACACAAGCAAGCCAATCATGTTTCTTACGTCTTAACAGGGCTTAAAGAGATGAAATCGATTAAGTTCCCAGGAATAAATCCCAGGGGTAGAAAGTTTTTGGTGAAACAAACAGGGAAAAGGAACTTACGCTAACGTTACAATCTCAGGCAATATCTGTAAAAAGCGTGATGCTTCTTTCCTGGAAAGACACCAAGCCATTTGGGTTACAAAATCACTGAGAGTGGAGCTACTGCTAGACCACGACAGATGTCGAGTCATATAGCCATGAAAGTTTTGGAAAATTCTAAAGCCTGAAACATCAAATTCTTACCAAACCACAGAAATCAATGACGCTCACGAGTTATCAGCAGGTCTTTTGAAAAGTTATCTTTGAGGCATCAGATTCTGATTGCGATGAAGACTCGAGCGACAGCATGGACTCAGAGATCATATCAGATCTTGAAATTAGCACAAGAACTTCAAATGGATGAATATGACCTGAGAGGTCAACCACATTCAACGAATGATCCATCAGTACAACTACCATACCCATTAGATGACAGACAAGACTGGATGCTGGGACTAGGGTGCAGACTGACAAACCTCTGACGACAACCTGCTCCACAAAGTAAAGAAACCCTTATAATCAAAATTTGCCATTTGAACTCTGGGGGCAATTTGCCTTAAGTGAACAGTTTTGGATTTCACCCTGCCTTTCCAAACCCTGAGAGTTTGAGTCATTTCTGTAACACAAAGCTGCCGACACAATCAGTTTTATAGTTAAAGACCTTTTCAAAAGATTTTACCTCCTACTACTTTTATGATTTTAAAGACTACTTACAGTACATCGACCAGTTAGCTGATAGGAGAATTTTCCTTGGTCATCAACCAATCAAATGCAGTGGCTAGAGGTAATGTTGTAAACAACAATGCATGCACATATTACCTTCATGTATTAAATGCATTTATGATCATCATAAAGTATTCTTTCATAAATTAAGCCTAAACCTTATAATATATTTTTGATCTTATTAGCCCCAACAAAATCTAGAATCTGTCGGGGGCTATATTGCTCCAACAAACCACAATTCAGCAAAGGCAATTAGTAATTAACACCAGGGATTTTTACACACTACACCTCACTTTCCATAGTCACAATCTGACATTGATAGTAAACAAAATTTCCCTGCAGCTGCACTCACTTTCACCTCAACACAAGGACAAAAGTATTCCCTTGTGGTCAATGTGTCTGGCTTGAAGTAACAATTTACTAATAGGCTGGTATTTGATAGTGAAGGTTTTGTTTGTTTATTGATGAGTGATTTTAAGTGATGTTTTTCTTCAACCTTGTAGGATTTGAGGACTTTGGAAAAACTAATTTTATATTAAACAATTGCAACAGATTTTTCATCATGTAAGTTTGGTCCCCATACCCATAGGCGGCCAAGAATTTTACAGTGTTTGATTGGTCAATAAGATTCCCGTAGTATGTGATTCGTCCATTATGGACAAGTGAATTTTGGCCATGGCATTATTTCAATTAGTTTTCCAAAATTTGATGATTCAGATTTAAAAAGTTATATTGAAAGGAAAACTAAAATATAACAGATTAAGGAGGACAATTGAGTACGGAATAAGGCGCATCCACCATAGCAACACGGTAACTAGGTGGGCAAACAAACCTGAAATCCGCAATCATACATTGACAATCGGATGTTCTCATATGACCTGCCGCAAGCTTTGATCCATTTATAGCACTTCTACGGATTTTCAGAGTTTTTAGCAAAAGGAATAAACAAATTTCTGTTTGATATTAATATTCTGGATAACAGGAATCAGATGTACAAAGCCCGCGGGCCTGTAAGTGCAATTTTGCGCTCCATTTTGTCAAATCCTCAGTCTGTGTGTGCAGAATTTGTTTTGTACAGTAAATTGCATTGACTACATGAGCGACACGCTAGCTAGTTGTACTGTACCAAAACCGTGTAGGATGTTTGCCCCAATTAGTCACGCAGATTTTGTTGGTAGAGCAAATTCATGCGATGATCGGTTGAAAAAGCTGTCAATCATTAAACCAGAGTTAATTGCTGCTAACAGTCTAAGAGTCATAACCACAGAAATAGAGGTTCTTGCAGGTGAAAAGAATGAAAATTTAAAGCAAGAATTGGGAGTAATGATTCACGCCAGGCCCTGCATCGTGTCCTTGTGCAAGGCACTGTACTCTGCTTGCTCCAGTTCACTCAGCTGTAAAATGAGTGTCAGCACTGCTGTGGAGTTAATCTGTGATGGACTGTCCTGTCAGGGAGGGCCATGTGCTCATCCGCTTACCAAGAAAACTGGACATGATGAAATAACCATCCTTATGAGAATGGTCCATCAATTATTCACGGGTTTTTGCACAAAGTCCTCCCAAGCATATAATGTATATTTTTATTTAGGCTCTGCCAAGGACTAATCTGATTCATATCACAAAACAGCAGTTATGTAGCAAGCTACATAAGATGAATGACCTATTGATATTGACCTATGGTTGCTAACAAGTGAACTGTAAATAGACTATGAAGATGTAGTCAGATAAGAAGGTATCAATTTATACCCCTGTGTTGTGTATGGTGTGACAATAGCTGGATGCTAGTCAATGAAGTGTGAAGAGTCTCTCGGATTGAATGGTGTGGATTACCCCTGATTTTGAGAAAATCGGGTGTCGGGTGGAGGGGTCTAAGGGCCAAAAATTCTTAATGAATGGCTTAACGGGCCTTCATGACTCTAGTATGGATATCATTTTTAACTGTAAATGGCGACATATTAAAATCTTCATGTAATTTTCATTTAATTTCTTTTGTAAATGATGAGAAAGTCCATTCCACCAACATTTGATTAAGGTGTACTATAGACTCAAATCCTTTCCTTCAGAAGTTTCTTCACCCTTTCGAAAAATTATGATACACAATTAAGAGCAATAAATTTGCATATAATACCAATTGAGTCTGCCCAATCAGATACAATTACTGATTGCATACAGTAGGAGATCTAAAATTCATAAAGCAGTATAAAATAGTCGTTTTTAACTGATTTTGCTGAAATTTGTATTCCTTCATGATTTTCCGATACATTTAAAATAATCTTTAAATTTTGCATACATATCATACACCTTGAAGTACAGTATTTATACAGAAAGATTTATATCCATTTTCACATTTGTAGAAGTTAACATGAGTGAGAAAGAAATTTTGTTTTCTATCTATTTCTTGAGCTTTGAAAATTTTGTGGAAGAAATAACTTCTTAATAAATCTGCACTTTACTCAAAATTTTTAGTTTTTCTTATTTCTAGCTGTTTAAATGTTGATATTTTAAAGATTCCTTTTAAAACCAGCCACTAATTTTGATTGTGTGTGTGAAAACAATACTAAATAGAGATACACAAAATTAATTCACAAAATGGTTTTAATATATTACACAAAGATAATTAAGAGATTGGTTTTAATTGTTGCATGCCGCCACTGAAACAATAGATTTCTTGTAGAGCTATTATGGAAATACAATATTTTTAATAGCTTTATTTACCATGCAAAGGTCAATGACCTTTATTCAACAGAACCCTCACGTCCACCTTCAAAGCATCATTTGATTTGTATTACCTTACAGTATGGCGGTCAGTCATCCATGCAGTACATATCAACCAAGGGAAAGAGGCGGTCATTTGTAATAGGCCACAGTGCAAGCCATAGGCTTTGCACTGTACCAAGCCGAGTGTTAGGCTACGGTAATATTGACTTTACCATTGAAGCCTAGGCTTCATCCAAAGTTGCTTGCACTTACCAGTTCTCCGATATTGATATAACTCAACCTGATGTCATGTATATAAATGTCAGTTTAATTGATTTGATATGTTTTTAGTGCCGTTTTGCATCATATTTGTACAATGGTATCAGTGAAAGTTCTCTAACGTGTGCTACAAGGATCATCCATCAGTCTAGTATGCAATCGACATAATCTTTAACTGGGTGTCTTTTTATGACGTCATAGCAGAGTAGACGCTTTTAGAACAATGACGTAATTTTTTATAACATTCTCGTAATATTGAACAATGACAGAATGAATACTCGGCATGTAAACACACGTGGTCTGTGGTCAGTGCGAGACGACTACGGGAGGTGAAGGCTGAAATTAGTGAATTAGTGTAATACGGAACTAATTATTCTCAATATTGAAAGCGATGATGAAAGAGTCAAGATCGGGTCCTTTTGTACCAGAATGTTATAGATTTGGGATCATGTGATGTTTTCCAAAAAAGGCTTTCGATAGGGGGTCACCAGTTTTGGTCTTCTTTTTTTTGAAGCCGTGTGTAGAGTGCTGTACATAAGCACATTTAATAATTTCATTGGCCAGCGTCAGTGTCCCCTCCCTAACTCACTATAATAATTGTCCTCCCTCCTTCCCATTCAATATTGGCTATTGTTACTGTTTTTCCTGGAAATTTACGTTAAGAAAGGAATACATTTAACATTGAAAGGAGGATAGGGTTACAATTCTCGGCAAAATATTACAGAAACATGGCACTATAACATATGAAGATCTCAAAAGCTGAAGTGTTCAGCCGTTTTGTCAAAATTGTAGGCCTAGGCCTACTCCCAATAAAAATATATCCCATAATATTTCCTTCAACTTATGATGATCTGCAAGAATTTAAACTGCAGTCACAAATGCTAAATTAACCCTGTTAGCAGTGGTAAGGAAGTTTTGGCATTATCACGGAACCCCACCCAAATCCTATCACGGACCCACCCTTCTGAATCCCAAATTCTATCAGCCCCCTCCGAGATCCCAAATCACCTCCCCCTCACCCAAATCCACGAACTACCTGAATACCAAAACCATATGTCACTGACCCCATTCACCCCCATTCACCCCCATTCACCCCATTCACCCCATTCACCCCCATTCACCCCCATTCACCCCCATTCACCCCATTCACCCCCATTCACCCCACCCCGTGGGCTAATTATTAAGTATAGGGCTAATTATTACATAGCCTAATCTTAGACCCAGATAGTCTAGGCCATTCCACTTCCATTCAACAACTTGTAAGTTCAAGCACTTGTATGACACCTGATGAAATCACTCCTCCACCTATTCAGTGCTGTCATACAAAATAAATGACACACTATCCATTTAATAGTACCTCAGACTCCATAACAAACGCTATTTAGAATTAGCTATCATTCATAGTTGTATAGTAAGCTTGCTGCCTATGGATACAACTAACCAGGAGTTGTAACGCTAGTGTTACTGCTGTTAACGATGGTGGGACGCGAAACAAACATTTAGATATTAACAAAGTAAAAGTTTCAGGATATCGCGCGGGAAATTCACAAAAACTTTAATCAGGTGATGTATCACATGGGTGTCATGCGCCAGAATCATAGTGGCGTTTGCGTTATAATTTGCGACTTTAGTCGACATCACTCTGTGTAAGCTGCGTAACAAGAAATGGCGTCAAAAAAAAAAGCCATAGGAGAAATGGCGTCAAATGACGATCATAAAAAAGACACCGGTTGAAGATTATGTCGATTGCCTGTAGGCTAAGTGTATTTACTACCAGTACAGTGTATGTAAAGTTAAAATGTACATAAGTATGTTGTTGTCAGGGTGTCATATTTAAAATGATGTCATGTAATGATTATTCATGAGCTCTCATTCACAACGGATTTGTTTACATGTGACATCATAAGCAGTAACCAGCGCCTGTAGCGTAAGTTTTAAATTAGAAAATATAATGTTTTAGGCGTAATAACAAAAACGTTAACGGAAATAATTAAATAATAAACTGTTTAAGGAGTTGTGTATGTTTGAAGAGAGAAGCTTCTGGACTGTGGTGGGATGAGGATGTGTGTTGCAGGTTGTGAATAATTGTATAAGTGAAACATTTCTTATTGGCCAATAAGTTTAGTTAGTTTATAGCAAGGAATAGTTATTGTAATTGTTGATTGATATTTTAAGTCAAGATTTTTGTCATGCTTGTGGTCTATTCAATTTAACATCCTGTTGGTGATATTTTCCAGCCTAATTGAATTTGAGTTAGGAATTAATTACATTGATATATGGAACTATTTTAGCTTCTCAGTGTCTTATATTCTTACTTATGGAATTGGCAATTAATCAACCTATTTGGGATCATCATATCTACAATTAGGTGGGTCTCATTTTAGTCCTCTTACCCAACAGTTTATAGCATTTCCCATATAACCCAGAGGTTTACTGTTATTTGATATCCCTGGTAATACTCTGAGGTTAACACATTGCCCAAAGCATACAGGAGTGCAGTTACTATGCATAAGTGCACCATACCATGAGACAACTGTTTAATAACACCTAGGTGGCCCCTAGGCCATAGGGCCTGTAAAAATTCAGAAGAGAGGATGTTCGGAGATAGGCAGAGGATATTTTGCTGGCTATAAAAACTGAGAACCTCCTTTTTTGGGGGGAGGGGGGTGGGGCTCTTCAAATTGTTTACACAAGATGTAAACTTATTAGACTAGAACCAATCTGTTATCTATTTTTATGTATTTCTTTTTACTTGTGTTTTTACACACAATCAAAATTAGTGGGTGGTTTTGAAAGAATTTTATCAAAATATCAACTTTTAAACAGTGCTAAAATAACCATTTTAGAAATCCTCAATCTGTCAATGCTTGTTGTGTCATTAACTATGGTTTATAAAAGGGTCATGTGTCAAAAATCCTTGCCACCACCACCCCCTCTACCGGCCCCTTCCTCTCAGAAATTGGTTTCATTTTGTACTTTCTTATAAGGTTCAATGTTGATGGTTGTTGTATTTTTAATGAATACAACTTTTTGGCCTATCTGCATCTTAAGTTCCCTCCATGCACATATGAAAATCACAATGCCTTAAAAATCCCCCTGAGCCCCGACCAGGTTCTGCTCCAAGAGCCCCACCTCCTTTTGGCTTATCACTATGCACTTCCCGTTAAAGTGTTTGGCTTCAGTAAAAATAATTGCCCATTTCCCCAACCCCAATTTTTGTTTTGTTCTGCCTGCTGCTATGCAGCCTATAATTTTATCCTCAAATTGAACTTCTTTCAGAAAACCTAGAAAAGTACAAATTGGGCAATTAATCTGATATTTTTCACAGGTTGATGGTTTATTTACAGAATTTACCAACAATTTATAGATGGTAAAACACCCAGCAAGAGAAAACCTGCATGTGGGGTGTGCACAAATACTGGTAGTATGAAGTCATCTGCAATTGTTTGTGAAGTGGAGTGTTTGTGGTGGTGTAGCCAGGAGGTGGGGAGGAGAAAGAAGGGAAGGGGGGAAGAGGTTCAATCCGCCAGTTCAGATTGGTGCCATCGGTTCAACAAGCTTTGAAATTCAGTTGCTTATCATGTTTTTAGATTTAAAAAGGGCACTTTCTCAGAAAAAGGTCATGGTAATAATTTATAAACATTTTATGCAGTTTTGTATTTAAATACATGAACTAAGACACAGAGAGGAGAGAGAGAGAGTGGAGAGGAGGAGAGGGGAATCGGGTGTCAGTACGTGTGATACAGAACAGGCTCATTTTAAAGTTCGACAACATTTACACAAGTTTTGTAATAAATTATTGAAAACCTTTCTTTTAGACAACTTTCGATATTTTTTCAAAGTGACAATCAACCTAACAATGTACAAGCGTAAACAATAAAACATTATATTTCCACATTATGTGTATTCATAATTTTGTGTTTTGTATAAGGTGTATTATATATGCTCTCTTTGACATGAAGTTTGAATTGTATAATACCCTTCTTACTATGCATTGTGATATACGTTTTTGCCCTTGAAATGTCAATTTTGCAGAAAGCATTAGGAATTGCCCCTGGACCCCACCAGGCTGCCCCTGGATCACGCCCGACAAGTTTAGCGGTTTGCACTTTGTATATGGTGTATTATAGCTCTCTTTGACATGAATTTTAACTTCTATAATACACCTTCTTTATAAGTTTGTGACATGCTATTTTGCTCTTGAAATGTCCATTTGCAAAAACTTTCAGAACTTCCCCTGGACCCCTACCGGGGCTCCAAGCCTGAGACCCCACCAGGGAGTCATATCTGCTCTCAACCATACGCTAAAAACTGGGGATAAAACCAACTTCATGTGTCATCATGGCTCGATTATGGATTTATTTGGCTAAGTTAAATGGATTGTCAGTTTAAAGTTAATTCTTCGAATAAGATAAAAAAAGGTGGTTTCAAACCCAAAGAATTGGTTTGATTCCCAACATATTAGTTCCATATCCAAAAAGATTTATTTGCGATCCCAAAGAATTAGTTTTTATTATAAGATTGGTTCAATCCCAAAAGACTAGTTCCGATTCAAAAGATTGGTTCCAATCCCAAGAT
>JAIGNY010000425.1:0-85000 GCA_020152595.1 Chiridota heheva | reverse complement strand
TTGTATAGGTGTTTTCAATTATTGAATAGTTTCTGAAGAACAAACCAGTTTGTATATTGATATATGCAGCCATTATTATGAACAATTCAGGACATATAATAACATCAAATATATGGGAACAACGGACAACGGACACAAAAGAGACAATGATTTTTCTCATTAATTTTTCCCAGTAGTGTTTATCTTTTTTTTTCAAATTTAGCTTATCTCTTGTTCGAAAAGTAAGGGCGTCTTTTTTGAGTCAAGGAAATTTTAAAATAATTTACCGGCCTAATCTTTGATACTTGTGACACTATAAAATTAGTTAAGTATTCATAAGAAATAATTATGGTTGATAAACAAGGCAGGGTGGAAAACCTGGAATAAGACTAAACTAGCTCCAGCCTGCAGGTCTGAGTAAAAATATTGCAATGTTCCACTTGGCATGAAGCAGATATGTGACGTGAGGCGAACATTTGCATCAAAGCTTTCAGTGCCACCTGGTGCACGAAAAGTGTCTTTGAATACGCTTGAGCCTCAACAAAAAAAAACTTCCTCACTTGTCGGCCTCCAGTTCCTTTAATTTTGGGTGACGAAACTTGTAGGACTATAGAAACTTGCAAACGACACTACGGGGGTCTCGAATCATTGCTTCCGTCACTATTCGAGAAATGACTTTCCACAAAGTGCTCCCATGAAATATTTAGCTAGGAAAACATTTTCTGGTTTATAAAACAGTAATGTAATGTCGGATTTTGGTTTTCCGGCATCAAAAAGTAAAAAAAAAAATATATATCCTTTAAGCCAGAAAATTTAATGTCGAATCGGGAATAAATTCAAACTTCATAGTTTTGTGTAAACGGTATATTAAAAATCAACAGTAACGCTCCATGGAAAAAAAAAAGAGCTCATGATAAATGTTGTTAAACGAGTTCTAACATGTTTGTTGTGCCTTCCTGATTAATTCTCTGATTATTGACAGTATGAACAGAACATACAATTCAGTATACATGATTAAATCAGTAAAAACCGACAAAGTCCAGAAAAGCGTCAAGTCCTTTCAGTCAGTTCCCAGCCTCGCGAAAAGTCGCTTGTTCTCTTCTCTGCGTATTCCGCCCACTCGGATTAAGAATATATAATGAGCTGAAACATGCTATTTTTCAAAGGTAATTACTGCTTTGTTACGTCAAAAAACGTTATTAATACATGAAATTTAGGCAGAAAAAGGGTTGAAAATACTATCCATTAAAATTTGAAGAAATAATTCCAGTAAAAAAATAATGAAAATCGGAGGGATTTATAACGATTTCATATTTGGAAAAAAAAATGGATGCCAAAAAACGTGGTCACAAACCTTATTTCCAGTCTGGGCCTTCACGATCTTTACATATGTGGTAGACAAATTCCTTTTCTATCTAAATCTTTGAAAATAGGCATGGAAATCAGAGGAATCTGGTCAGGAGTTCGCAAGTTTTGCACTTTAGGTTTCCAGAGGAACCATGTTGATTTCGCTAGTATTGTACACTTCATATCATGATTGGACAATGTGTAGTCACGTGGTGTTGTTTACATCTGCATCGTAATCTCGCATGTCGGCATGTGCATGCTGTATTGACCTAATCCACCAACGCAAAAAAACAAACAAAACGCAGCAATTTTGTAAACAACCCAAATTTTGGTAGGCAAAGCGCAGCGCATACTACCAGATTGTACATCGCTGCGAGTCATCAGAAAACGTAAACAAATAAATTACATTCTCTGTGATTAATCTAAGGCAAATTTTTCCTCTAAAATGCTTTTCGACTTATCGAAAATCGTACATATTTCACTAAAAAAGAACTGTTATTTTACTATGGAAGCCTAATTTGGCGTCAAAACCACAATTGTTCGATAATTTCTTACGCGATAATAGGCCTTAACTTAAAAATATTAGCGAACTTTTGCCTAGGGGCTAACGTTAGAGCCGATATTCGATAACGCCGAACTTCTCATCTTACTGTCTTATCGCTACAAGTTACATGTCTAGCTTAAGTAGGCTTACTGTAATGTAAGTGAACTTTATTTTTGCTGAAAAAGAAAAAACAATTAAAAGAATAACAAGTGTAGATTTCGCTCATAGATTTCGACTAAATTCCCTTCAAAGGCCTAAGTTAATAACAGGCCTAACGTTAGGCCTAGGCCTAAAATACACAGTATTAAATTTGTGCATAGCATAAAATTCAACACAAACATAATACTAACGGTAATACTAGCAAACACTAGGCCTAGGCAAAAAATTAAAATAGAACTTCGATAGATAGGGCAGAGGTATTAAGGCCTCGAAGTTAGAAAAATATATGCCTTAATATGTTAAAAGTTTTGGTCACTGCGTGATTTGGGTATGAACTTTCGTGCTACAAATTACAATTCAATTCAAACTAGGCCCAGTGAATAAATTAAACAAGACAATGTAAATATGGTACTGCATTATTGGCCCTTCAGTTGAGTTATAAACCTTCGCGTAATTTATTCTAAGCATTGTTTTTTGCATGGTACCCACTCATTTTTTGACTACATTTAGGCCCATCTCATTATGATATGTTTATGTACCTTGCCCACTGTATAATTTTTCAACTCTTATAATTAGGACTGTCTACTGACCTTTGTAAGTTGTAACACTATATGTAGCCTTTCATTTGACAAGCAGTAATTAAATGCTCATATTTAACTTTGTATTGACCGACCACATTTGGGGTGCAATGAAATGATGCTTGAAGTGAGCTTGATGATCCTTTCATATATAAGGTCATAGTCAATTAGTATTCTGTGTAAGTCAAGTTTAGGCCAAGTTAGTCCAAATAGGCCCATGATATACATATATTGGCAATGGGTGTGGCAAAGGTTATTCTTTTTAGGAATAAGACGTATAGTTTTGCCAACTACATTGGAAATAACATTACACTTTTCTGCCATGATTGAGAATTGTGGACACATTTTATTCCTAAAAACTAAAAACAAAATAGTGATTGCTTAAAGCATATATCATATGTGATGAAAACACTTTTTAATATTTCTTCAAGTGAATATAAAGAGGGATGGCAGACCTGTAAAAGTTTCAAAATTGCCCTGAAAATTTGATATAGGCCTACATTAATTTTACTTCATTAAAAAAAGTGTTTGCACAACTCTTTGAAAAAGTTATTCCAGAAAATTAAGATTTTTTTATTTGATAATATTCCATGAAGATGGAGCTTTACATGCACGTAGGTAAACATATTAATATATCAATATTTGGCTTCTTACATAGCTACTAATTTTTCTGAAAGTGTTTCACATTTTTGATGAAAATTTGGTCTTCAAGCATACATAAAGTTCACCTATTTAGTGAATTACTAGTGTAGGCAAAAGAAAAGTATGCATAGATGCAATGTTTATATGTTTTAATACACATTTAATACACTCCTATTTAACACACAAAAGTGCATGTACACATCTACCAGTTCGGGGGCAACCCGAAAAACAAACTGCCTATAATATGTTTGATTGATTTTCTTAAAAAGGCAACCGTGAATTTAACAAAAACAGCGGCAAAACGTTTTGAATATCTATTTACTATCAGTCTCCAAAATTTCAGGATATCTATTGTATTTTTGGACAATCCGGAGCGGAAAATGAGAAACCTGAAATGTTTAGTGTGGGGTAGTCAAATGTGTAGGCTCATGCGATGACGTAATACATAAAAGTACCCAATTTTTGGGTATTTCAAAGTACCCAGTTTTTCGGGTTGCTCCAAAACTGTCTACACTATCAAGTTGCATAACAGGTTTATGGCCTAATCAAAAGAAATTAAGAAAAATCACATTTGGATGATCATGCATGTAGTCTGAGAATATGATCTTATGGAGTGATGAATAGACCATGTCTGTTTAAAAAAAAAAATCATATCACTCATCATTCAGCTGAAAGCTGGTTAAAGTGTAGTCAGATAATATCTGACTGTAGTATACACTATAGCTACTAAATGGCTGTTATACACAAGAATATGCAAGTATTGCCTTGCAAGTAGCACTGCCTACTCAGTGAGGTGTTTATCTCACTAGTTAAGGTGAGACATTGATAAAATATATAAAAGTAAATATAAAATCAAACATCAGTAATAAATTGGCAAAAAAACAAATACAGCAAAAGTAACAAACCATAAATTGAATTGTATGATAAATCTGAAACATCTAAAGAAGATGTCCACTTTCCAAGTTTTGATGATAGTACTGTGTGAGTATAATATGAACATACAGTACTTCATTACAATCTGATCTCCTCATAAGGCTTGATGTTTAATGTACTTTTGGTGGTGATTTGGAATACAAAATATGCATGAACTTGGTGAATATATCAGCAGGTATTTGCAGTCATTCAAATGATCAAGTTAGCATTGTGTCACAGTGCCTTCATATAGCCTAGCCTGAATATCAAACGTTTTAAAAGGTACAACATTTCTTGGTATTTACGTCTACAATTTATGGCCACCCTATATAGGTATGATCTTATATCGTTCAAAATAGTGTAAAAAAAACCTTTATTCAGTGGCCCTTGCTTAGTTGAGAAAAAACCCACAATGTCCACCTTAAACTAAATAGTATATCTAAATCCCAAAAAAAATCCCAGATCAAATCTACATATAGATTTGATATAAATCACATGCATAACCAGATAAAGACATGGAATTTATTTCTATATGAAATGAACATCCCATCAATTTTATATCTACCTTGATGTGGTCATATCAGTGTAACTAACTATTAGTGATGCTTTCTTTAATTTTGGATGGCCTAACTTCAGTGGATTTATGGTTCAAATTAAAAGGTAGGCCAAGGCCTACTGGCTGAAAACATAAATCACATGTGCACTTTTTTTTAAGTTTTGTTTTTTATCGATTCTGGTCCTACTCGGATTAACGGCTTAGGCCTAACGTTATAAATTTTGAGTTCGACCAAATTTGATTTAGGTGTTCATTTAGGCCAATACTTAGATTATAATCTCCGAAAGTTTTCCAGCGATTAATAGCTGATTAGGCCTTATAGAATCCGTATTTTCATGCGTGAACCCTAATTCTGGCCTTGGTTCAAAAAATCATGCAGAGTTCAACTTGGACTGCTTTGTTTACTTGCGAAACAAGAAATGTTCAGTTAAAATCACAACTAACTGTGTGGATTACTCCCCAATACTATTTTGCGTAGAAATTATTGACTAAATTCAAGCGTTTTGTACGGTATTAATAATGAAATACGGTGAGAATAACCAATTTACAATGATTGACCGATAATCAATCGAGCACAATATGCGTAGTTTCCGTACGTATAGTTTTCCCCGCACTGTGCCTACCAATGTGCCTGCGCTTGTAAAGTTCCCGGATAGTAAACAACTTTTGGATTAGGTCTATACATACAGTGTGAAATGACGTTCGCACGAAATAGCCTTCGTAATCCTCTGATAACGTGTTTCTTTGAAATAACAAACAGTATATACAGTACTTCAGATTACATGGGAATCTTAATCAGTAGAGGAGAATCCTCTACTTTTGGTGTAATAATAAATACACCAAAATTTGGAACTTCGTATTCATTAAGATCCATGAAGGCCGCCATTTTAACTATAGTAATAACGTTAAGGGGGGTTGAACACACAATTACAATAACGGGGTCGTCGCCTGCGTATTCGGTTATGATAGTACAAATGCTATCACGAAACGCTAATACGACCCGGACGAGAACACAGGTACGACGTACGGACAGACATAACATCGACAACCAAGTCAATGTCTACGGCCTTTGATAACCAGTTGTGGTGCACTGGCGTGTCTACCCACCCCAGGATTGAACCCGGGACCTCGTGGTCTGTAGACAGGTATGATAACCGCTACACCACAGTAGGTAGATGTAACGTTAAGTTAATGGGGATGATTTTTATAGAAAACGCGGGATGTATTTTTGAAAGGAAAAACCGATATCAAATGAATATTCATTAGATTTGGCCGCGGACTTTTGAATTTCATCGTGGACTTTGCAATAAAATAACAAAAGACTTCCGTCGATAGGTCGTTGACCTTTTGTACAGACCTCTCGACACATGATTCTGTGTTGGCCTGGTCATCGCTGATACCGTGTACGTGCATCATAGATTACATTACACAAATACTACCGTTCTCTTAGTACAAATCCTATTGATATACCGTTATCACAAGTTAGAATGGCGGCCTCCATGGATCTTAATGAATACAAAGCTCCAAGTATTGTTGTATTTTCTTATTACACCAAAAGTCTAGGATTCTCCCTGACTGTTAATTGTATATCAAATTCAGAATAAAATGAATGATAATTAGTGACGACAGAGCTACTCGAGGCAACTGAATACACTTATGTATGTAGGGTTTTGATAATTAGAACCTTGGTGTATGGTCTCAATACTAATTTCTAAAATTCAGCCTGTGCAGTAGTATTTTCACTATTCTTTCGTTATAATTCATAGAGTTAAATACATTTATATTTGCTTATACTACTAAAATACCATTTTATCAGAGATTAATTATCCCAAATAACAAATCCCTGATTTCTTGTACTTCCTGTAAACACATTGCTGCTTTGTAGGCCTATTGGTCAATTGGTGTGAATTTTCATCAGCATGAACTATGGATTGGACTCTGCTTCCTCTGACAAAAATTGAAATTGAGATTAATTAGGTAATTTACTATGATAGCAATTTAATGAATTATGGCAATTAAAATTACACGGATTCAAATATAACAATATTTTTTATGGATCTGGGGATGAATCTGGCAAAAAATCACATTCAGATAGTGAGAAAAACCAGAAAACACTGCCTCGTAGTTTGAGAATGACCTCTAAACCCCAAACACTCAAATTAAAAATTGGCCAGGAAAATCACGTAATTCACAAAATAGTCCAAAACTTTGCATAACAGCGATTAATATTCACGTACCCGTTGTATGAATATGTAGAATACTTTAGCCTAGATGTAATAAGTGTGCACATAATTATTGCCTTACGGGCACAGCTAATTACAGGTATCTAATTAAAATTTAATATACAATTTCGCATATCAAACGAAAGGTCTAATAGTCCCCTGTCCTCCGGGAAAACAAATTCGTGAAAAAATCGATATTTCTGGGCGTAATTCAACTAAATTGCGCCCCACGTTACGTAGATCACTCCGAAATTCCCAGACTTTGTTCTTCTGCTAAAACGGCTGATTGAATTTACTTGAATAAATCCGATCCCGAATTTTTTGACATTTTTGAAAAGCCTGGTCACAAACCCGTCACGGAGGATAATGTTCCCGAACCCATAGGTTTCCATCCTTCCCCCTGTTTGACGTTTTGCAGTCTCATTGACTTGGTGTCCACATAATTATTGCCTGAAGGGTACAGCTAATTAGGGGTAGCTAATTACAATTTATTATACAATTTCGCATATCAAGCGAAAGGTATAATAGTCCCTTGTCACCCGAGGAAAAACATTTGCAAAGAATTTGATGTTTCTGGGCGTAATTCAACCAAATTGCGCCCTACGTTACGTAGATCATCCCGAAAATCTCAGACTTTGTTCCTCTGCAAAAACGGTTGATTAGTCTACTTGAATAGATCCAATCCCGAATTTTTTGACAATTTTAAAAAGCCTGGTCACCCTCCTCTTAAACAAGCCCATCACGGAGAAAAATGGTCCCGAACTTATAGTATGCCACCCCTCT
Source organism: Chiridota heheva (assembly GCA_020152595.1). NCBI lineage: Eukaryota > Metazoa > Echinodermata > Holothuroidea > Apodida > Chiridotidae > Chiridota > Chiridota heheva. The sequence continues at coordinate 77,278 of JAIGNY010000425.1, read as the reverse complement.
CCCTGTTTGACGTTTGGAAGTCTCATTGGCTTAGTGTGCACATAATTATTGCTTCACGGATACAGCTAATTAGAGGTAGCTAATCAAAATTTAATATAACATTTCGCATATCAAACGAAAGGTCTAATAGTCTTCTGTCCCCCGAGGAAAAAACACTCGTAAAATATGTGCTATTTCTGGGCATAATTCAACCAAATTGTGCCCCACGTTACGTAAATCACCCCGAAATTCTCAGACTTTGTTCCTCTGCAAAAACGGTAATTGGGTCTACTTGAATAAATCCGATCCTGAAAGTTTTGACTGTTTTGAAAAGCCTGGTCAGCCCCCTATTGAACAAATCCATCACGGAAAAAAATGGTCCCGAACCCATAGGATGTCATCCCACTCCCTGTTTCACGTTTTGAAGTGTCTTTGACTTAGTGTGTACATACTTATTGCCTTGCGGGTACAGCTAATTACAAGTAACTAATTAACATTTAATATACAATTTCGGATATCAAACGAAAGGTCTAATAGTCCCCTGTCCCCCGAGTAAAAAACATTCGTAACCATTTTGATATTTCTGAGCGTAATCAACCAAATTGAGCCCCACGTTACGTAAATCACTCAAAATTCTCAGACTTTGTTGTTCTGCAAAAACGGCTGATTGAGTCTATTTGAAGAAATCCGATCCCAAAATTTTTGACATTTCTGAAAAGCCTGGTCACCCCCCTATTGAACAAAATCGTCACGGAGGAAAATGGTTTTGAACCCATTGGATGCCACCCCTCTCCCTTTTTGACGTTTTTAAGTCTCATTGACTTAGCGTGCACATAATTATTGCCTTACGGATACAGCTAATTAGAGGTAGCAAAACGGCTGACTGAGTCTATTTAAATAAATCCGATCCCAAATTTTTTGACATTTTTGAAAAGCCTTGTCACCCCCCTATTGAACAAAACCGTCACGGAGGAAAATGGTTTTGAACCCATTGGATGCCACCCCTCTCCCTTTTTGACGTTTTTAAGTCTCATTGACTTAGTGTGCACATAATTATTGCCTTACGGATACAGGTAATTAGAGGTAGCTAAGTACAATTTAACATACATTTTCGCATATCAAACGAAAGGTCTACTAGTCCTCTGTCTCCCGAGCACATACAATTATTGAAAAATGTGTTGTTATAAGGCGTAATCCAACCAAATTGCGCCCCACTTTACGTAAATCATTCCGAAATTCTCAGATTTTGTTTCTCTGCAAAAACGGCTGATAGAGTCTATTTGAAGAAATCCGATCCCAAATTTTTTGACATCTTTAAAAGCCTGGTTACCCCTATTGAACAAAACCGTCACGGAGGAAAATGGTTTTGAACCCATTGATGCCACCCCTCTCCCTTTTGACGTTTTTAAGTCTCATTGACTTAGCGTGCACATAATTATTGCCTTACGGATACAGCTAATTAGAGGTAGCAAAACGGCTGACTGAGTCTATTTAAATAAATCCGATCCCAAATTTTTGACATTTTGAAAAGCCTTGTCACCCCTATTGAACAAAACCGTCACGGAGGAAAATGGTTTTGAACCCATTGATGCCACCCTCTCCCCATTTGACGTTCCTAAGTCTCATTGACTTAGCGTGCACATAATTATTGCCTTACGGATACAGCTAATTAGAGGTAGCAAAACGGCTGACTGAGTCTACTTGAATAGATCCGATCCTGAATTTTTTAACATTTTGAAAAGCCTGGTCACCCCCTATTGAACAAAACCGTCCTGTAGGAAAATGGTTTTGAACCCATTGGATGCCACCCTCTCCCTTTTTGACGTTTTTAAGTCTCATTGACTTAGTGTGCACATAATTATTGCCTTACGGATACAGCTAATTAGAGGTAGCTAAGTACAATTTAACATATATTTTCGCATATCAAACGAAAGGTCTACTAGTCCTCTGTCTTCCGAGCACATAAAATGTTCGAAAAATGTGTTGTTATAAGGCGTGATCCAACCAAATTGCGCCCCACTTTACGTAAATCAATTCGAAATTTTCAGATTTTGTTCCTCTGAAAAAACGGCTGATAGAGTCTATTTGAATAGATCCGATCCCAAATTTTTTAACATTTTTGAAAAGCCTGGTTACCCCCTATTGAACAAAACCATCACGGAGGAAAATGGTTTTGAACCCATTGGATGCCACCCCTCTCCCTTTTTGACGTTTTTAAGTCTCATTGACTTAGCTTGCACATAATTATTGCCTTACGGATACAGCTAATTAGAGGTAGCAAAACGACTGACTGAGTCTACTTGAATAAATCCGATCCTGAATTGTTTGACATTTTTGAAAAGCCTGGTCACCCCCCTATTGAACAAAACCGTCACGTAGGAAAATGGTTTTGAACCCATTGGATGCCACCCCTCTCCCTTTTTGACGTTTTTAAGTCTCATTGACTTAGTGTGCACATATTTATTGCCTTACGGATACAGCTAATTAGAGGTAGCTAAGTACAATTTAACATACATTTTCGCATATCAAACGAAAGGTCTACTAGTCCTCTGTCTCCCGAGCACATACACTTATTGAAAAATGTGTTGTTATAAGGCGTAATCCAACCAAATTGCGCCCCACTCTACGTAAATCAATCCGAAATTCTCAGATTTTGTTTCTCTGCAAAAACGGCTGATAGAGTCTATTTGAATAGATCCGATCCCAAATTTTTTGACATCTTTAACAAGCCTGGTTACCCCCCTATTGAACAAAACCATCACGGAGGAAAATGGTTTTGAACCCATTGGATGCCACCCCTCTCCCTTTTTGACGTTTTTAAGTCTCATTGACTTAGCGTGCACATAATTATTGCCTTACGGATACAGCTAATTAGAGGTAGCAAAACGGCTGACTGAGTCTACTTGAATAAATCCGATCCTGAATTTTTTGAAATTTAAAAAAAGCCTGGTTACCCCCCTATTGAACAAAACCGTCACGGAGGAAAATGGTTTTGAACCCATTGGATGCCACCCCTCTCCCTTTTTGACGTTTTTAAGTCTCATTGACTTAGTGTGCACATAATTATTGCCTTACGGATACAGGTAATTAGAGGTAGCTAAGTACAATTTAACATACATTTTCGCATATCAAACGAAAGGTCTACTAGTCCTCTGTCTCCCGAGCACATACAATTATTGAAAAATGTGTTGTTATAAGGCGTAATCCAACCAAATTGCGCCCCACTTTACGTAAATCATTCCGAAATTCTCAGATTTTGTTTCTCTGCAAAAACGGCTGATAGAGTCTATTTGAAGAAATCCGATCCCAAATTTTTTGACATCTTTAACAAGCCTGGTTACCCCCCTATTGAACAAAACCGTCACGGAGGAAAATGGTTTTGAACCCATTGGATGCCACCCCTCTCCCTTTTTGACGTTTTTAAGTCTCATTGACTTAGCGTGCACATAATTATTGCCTTACGGATACAGCTAATTAGAGGTAGCAAAACGGCTGACTGAGTCTACTTGAATAAATCCGATCCTGAATTTTTTGACATTTTTAAAAGCCTGGTTACCCCTATTGAACAAAACCGTCACGTAGGAAAATGGTTTTGAACCCATTGATGCCAGCCCTCTCCCTTTTGACGTTTTTAAGTCTCATTGACTTAGTGTGCACATAATTATTGCCTTACGGATACAGCTAATTAGAGGTAGCTAAGTACAATTTAACATACATTTTCGCATATCAAACGAAAGGTCTACTACTCCTCTGTCTCCCGAGCACATACAATTTTGAAAATGTGTTGTTATAAGGCGTAATCAACCAAATTGCGCCCCACTTTACGTAAATCATTCCGAAATTCTCAGATTTTGTTTCTCTGCAAAAACGGCTGATAGAGTCTATTTGAATAGATCCGATCCCAAATTTTTGACATTTTAAAAGCCTGGTTACCCCCTATTGAACAAAACTGTCACGGAGGAAAATGGTTTTGAACCCATTGGATGCCACCCCTCTCCCTTTTTGACGTTTTTAAGTCTCATTGACTTAGCGTGCACATAATTATTGCCTTACGGATACAGCTAATTAGAGGTAGCAAAACGGCTGACTGAGTCTACTTGAATAAATCCGATCCTGAATTTTTTGACATTTTTAAAAAGCCTGGTTACCCCCTATTGAACAAAACCGTCACGGAGGAAAATGGTTTTGAACCCATTGGATGCCACCCCTCTCCCCTTTTTGACGTTTTTAAGTCTCATTGACTTAGCGTGCACATAATTATTGCTTTACGGATACAGGTAATTAGAGGTAGCAAAACCGCTGACTGAGTCTACTTGAATAAATCCGATCCTGAATTTTTTGACATTTTTGAAAAGCCTGGTCACCCCTATTGAACAAAACCGTCACGGAGGAAAATGGTTTTGAACCCATTGGATGCCACCCCTCTCCCTTTTTGACGTTTTTAAGTCTCATTGACGTAGTGTGCACATAATTATTGCCTTACGGATACAGCTAATTAGAGGTAGCTAAGTACAATTTAACATACATTTTTGCAGATCAAACGAAAGGTCTACTAGTCCTCTGTCTTCTGAGCACATACAATTTTCGAAAAATGTGTTGTTATAAGGCGTGATCTAACCAAATTGCGCCCCACTTTACGTAAATCATTCCGAAATTCTCAAATTTTGTTTCTCTGCAAAAACGGCTGACTGAGTCTATTTGAATAGATCCTATCGCAAATTTTTTGACATTTTTAAAAGCCTGGTCACCCCCTATTGAACAAAACCGTCACGGAGGAAAATGGTTTTGAACCCATTGATGCCACCCCTCTCCCTTTTTGACGTTTTTAAGTCTCATTGACTTAGCGTGCACATAATTATTGCCTTACGGATACAGCTAATTAGAGGTAGCAAAACGGCTGACTGAGTCTATTTGAATAAATCCGATCCTGAATTTTTGACATTTTTGAAAAGCCTGGTCACCCCCTATTGAACAAAACCGTCACGGAGGAAAATGGTTTTGAACCCATTGGATGCCACCCCTCTCCCCTTTTGACGTTTTTAAGTCTCATTGACTTAGCGTGCACATAATTATTGCCTTACGGATACAGCTAATTAGAGGTAGCAAAACGGCTGACTGAGTCTATTTGAATAGATCCGATCCTGAATTTTTTGACATTTTTGAAAAGCCTGGTCATTCCCCTATTGAACAAAACCGTCACGTAGGAAAATGGTTTTGAACCCATTGGATGCCACCCCTCTCCCTTTTTGACGTTTTTAAGTCTCATTGACTTAGTGTGCACATAATTATTGCCTTACGGATACAGCTAATTAGAGGTAGCTAAGTACAATTTAACATATATTTTCGCATATCAAACGAAAGGTCTACTAGTCCTCTGTCTTCCGAGCACATAACATTTTCGAAAAATGTGTTGTTATAAGGCGTGATCCAACCAAATTGCGCCCCACTTTACGTAAATCAATTCGAAATTTTCAGATTTTGTTCCTCTGAAAAAACGGCTGATAGAGTCTATTTGAATAGATATGATCCCAAATTTTTTAACATTTTTGAAAAGCCTGGTTACCCCCCTATTGAACAAAACCGTCACGGAGGAGAATGGTTTTGAACCCATTGGATGCCACCCCTCTCCCTTTTTGACGTTTTTAAGTCTCATTGACTTAGCTTGCACATAATTATTGCCTTACGGATACAGCTAATTAGAGGTAGCAAAACGGCTGACTGAGTCTACTTGAATAAATCCGATCCTGAATTGTTTGACATTTTTAAAAAGCCTGGTCACCCCCCTATTGAACAAAACCGTCACGAGGAAAATGGTTTTGAACCCATTGATGCCACCCCTTCCCTTTTGACGTTTTTAAGTCTCATTGACTTAGCGTGCACATAATTATTGCCTTACGGATACAGCTAATTAGAGGTAGCAAAACGGCTGACTGAGTCTATTTGAATAAATCCGATCCCAAATTTTTTGACATTTTTGAAAAGCCTAGTCACCTCCCTATTGAACAAAACCGTCACGTAGGAAAATGGTTTTGAACCCATTGGATGCCACCCCTCTCCCTTTTTGACGTTTTTAAGTCTCATTGACTTAGCGTGCACATAATTATTGCCTTACGGATACAGCTAATTAGAGGTAGCTAAGTACTATTTAACATACATTTTTGCATATCAAACGAAAGGTCTACTAGTCCTCTGTCTTCTGAGCACATACAATTTTCGAAAAATGTGATGTTATAAGGCGTGATCTAACCAAATTGCGCCCCACTTTACGTAAATCATTCCGAAATTCTCAGATTTTGTTTCTCTGCAAAAACGGCTGATAGAGTCTATTTGAATAGATCCGATCCCAAATTTTTTGACATCTTTAACAAGCCTGGTTACCCCCCTATTGAACAAAACCGTCACGGAGGAAAATGGTTTTGAACCCATTGGATGCCACCCCTCTCCCTTTTTGACGTTTTTAAGTCTCATTGACTTAGCGTGCACATAATTATTGCCTTACGGATACAGCTAATCAGAGGTAGCAAAACGGCTGACTGAGTCTACTTGAATAAATCCGATCCTGAATTTTTTGGCATTTTTAAAAAGCCTGGTTACCCCCTATTGAACAAAACCGTCACGGAGGAAAATGGTTTTGAACCCATTGGATGCCACCCCTCTCCCTTTTTGACGTTTTTAAGTCTCATTGACTTAGCGTGCACATAATTATTGCCTTACGGATACAGCTAATTAGAGGTAGCTAAAACGGCTGACTAGTCATTTTGAATAGATCAAATCCTGAATTTTTGACATTTTTGAAAAGCCTGGTCATTCCCCTATTGAACAAAAACTTTCACGTAGGAAAATGGTTTTGAACCCATTGGCCTGCCAAAACCGTCCCTTTTTGACGTTTTTAAATCTCATTGACTTAGCTCACATAATTATTGCCTTACGGATACAGCTAATTAAGGTAGCAAAACGGCTGACTGAGTCTATTTGAATAGATCCGATCCCAAATTTTTTGACATTTTTGAAAAGCCTTGTCACCCCCTACTGAACAAAACCGTCACGGAGGAAAATGGTTTTGAACCCATTGGATGCCACCCTCTCCCCTTTTTGACGTTTTTAAGTCTCATTGACTTAGCGTGCACATAATTATTGCTTTACGGATACAGCTAATTAGAGGTAGCAAAACGGCTGACTGAGTCTACTTGAATAAATCCAATCCTGAATTTTTGACATTTTTGAAAAGCCTGGTCACCCCCTATTGAACAAAACCGTCACGTAGGAAAATGGTTTTGAACCCATTGGATGCCACCCCTCTCCCTTTTTGACGTTTTTAAGTCTCATTGACTTAGTGTGCACATAATTATTGCCTTACGGATACAGCTAATTAGAGGTAGCTAAGTACAATTTAACATACATTTTTGCATATCAAACGAAAGGTCTACTAGTCCTCTGTCTTCTGAGCACATACAACTTTCGAAAAATGTGTTGTTATAAGGCGTGATCTAACCAAATTGCGCCCCATTTACGTAAATCATTCCGAAATTCTCAAATTTTGTTTCTCTGCAAAAACGGCTGATAGAGTCTATTTGAATAGATCCGATCCCAAATTTTTAAACATTTTTGAAAAGCCTGGTTAACCCCCTATTGAACAAAACCGTCACGGAGGAAAATGGTTTTGAACCCATTGATGCCACCCTTCCCCTTTTTGACGTTTTTAAGTCTCATTGACTTAGCGTGCACATAATTATTGCCTTACGGATACAGCTAATTAGAGGTAGCAAAACGGCTGACTGAGTCTACTTGAATAAATCCGATCCTGAATTGTTTGACATTTTTGAAAAGCCTGGTCACCCCCCTATTGAACAAAACCGTCACGTAGGAAAATGGTTTGAACCCATTGGATGCCACCCTCTCCCTTTTTGACGTTTTTAAGTCTCATTGACTTAGTGTGCACATAATTATTGCCTTACGGATACAGCTAATTAGAGGTAACTAAGTACAATTTAACATACATTTTTGCATATCAAACGAAAGGTCTACTAGTCCTCTGTCTTCTGAGCACATAAATTTTCGAAAAATGTGTTGTTATAAGGCGTGATTCAACCAAATTGCGCCCCACTTTACGTAAATCATTTGAAAATCTCAGATTTTGTTTCTCTGCAAAAACGGCTGATAGAGTCTATTTGAATAGATCCGATCCCAAATTTTTGACATTTTGAAAAGCCTGGTAACCCCTATTGAACAAAACTGTCACGGAGGAAAATGGTTTTGAACCCATTGGATGCCACCCCTCTCCCTTTTGACGTTTTTAAGTCTCATTGACTTAGCGTGCACATAATTATTGCCTTACGGATACAGCTAATTAGAGGTAGCAAAACGGCTGACTGAGTCTACTTGAATAAATCCGATCCTGAATTTTTTGACATTTTTGAAAAGCCTGGTCACCCCCTATTGAACAAAACCGTCACGTAGGAAAATGGTTTTGAACCCATTGGATGCCACCCTCTCCCTTTTGACGTTTTTAAGTCTCATTGACTTAGTGTGCACATAATTATTGCCTTACGGATACAGCTAATTACAGGTAGCTAATTACAATAAACATACATTTTCGCATATCAAACGAAAGGTCTACTAGTCCTCTGTCTCCCGAGCACATAACATTTTCGAAAAATGTGTTGTTATAAGGCGTGATTCAACCAAATTGCGCCCCACTTTACGTAAATCATTTCGAAAATCTCAGATTTTGTTCCTCTGCAAAAACGGCTGATTGAGTCTATTTGAATAGATCCGATCCCAAATTTTTTGACATTTTTGAAAAGCCTGGTCACCCCCCTATTGAACAAAACCATCACGGAGGAAAATGGTTTTGAACCCATTGGATGCCACCCTTCTCCCTTTTTGACGTTTTTAAGTCTCATTGACTTAGCGTGCACATAATTATTGCCTTACGGATACAGCTAATTAGAGGTAGCAAAACGGCTGACTGAGTCTACTTGAATAAATCCGATCCTGAATTTTTTGACATTTTTGAAAAGCCTGGTCACCCCCCTATTGAACAAAACCGTCACGTAGGAAAATGGTTTGAACCCATTGGATGCCACCCTCTCCCTTTTTGACGTTTTTAAGTCTCATTGACTTAGTGTGCACATAATTATTGCCTTACGGATACAGCTAATTAGAGGTAGCTAATTACAATTTAACATACATTTTCGCATATCAAACGAAAGGTCTACTAGTCCTCTGTCTCCTGAGCACATAACAAGTTTCGAAAAATGTGTTGTTATAAGGCGTGATTCAACCAAATTGCGCCCCACTTTACGTAAATCATTTCGAAATTCTCAGATTTTGTTCCTCTGCAAAAACGGCTGATTGAGTCTATTTGAATAGATCCGATCCTAAATTTTTTGACATTTTTGAAAAGCCTGGTAACCCCCCTATTGAACAAAACTGTCACGGAGGAAAATGGTTTTGAACCCATTGATGCCACCCCTTCTCCCTTTTGACGTTTTTAAGTCTCATTGACTTAGCGTGCACATAATTATTGCCTTACGGATACAGCTAATTAGAGGTAGCAAAACGGCTGACTGAGTCTACTTGAATAAATCCGATCCTGAATTTTTTGACATTTTTGAAAAGCCTTGTCACCCCCCTATTGAACAAAACCGTCACGGAGGAAAATGGTTTTGAACCCATTGGATGCCACCCTCTCCCCTTTTTGACGTTTTTAAGTCTCATTGACTTAGTGTGCACATAATTATTGCCTTACGGATACAGCTAATTAGAGGTAGCTAATTACAATTTAACATACATTTTCGCTATCAAACGAAAGGTCTACTAGTCCTCTGTCTCCCGAGCACATAACATTTTCGAAAAATGTGTTGTTATAAGGCGTGATTCAACCAAATTGCGCCTCACTTTACGTAAATCATTTCGAAAATCTCAGATTTTGTTCCTCTGCAAAAACGGCTGATTGAGTCTATTTGAATATATCCGATCCCAAATTTTTTGACATTTTTGAAAAGCCTGGTCACCCCTATTGAACAAAACTGTCACGGAGGAAAATGGTTTTGAAACCCATTGGATGCCACCCTTTCTCCTTTTGACGTTTTTAAGTCTCATTGACTTAGCGTGCATATAATTATTGCCTTACGGATACAGCTAATTAGAGGTAGCAAAACGGCTGACTGAGTCTACTTGAATAAATCCGATCCTGAATTTTTTGACATTTTTGAAAAGCCTGGTCACCCCCCATTGAACAAAACCGTCACGTAGGAAAATGGTTTTGAACCCATTGGATGCCACCCTCTCCCTTTTTGACGTTTTTAAGTCTCATTGACTTAGTGTGCACATAATTATTGCCTTACGGATACAGCTAATTAGAGGTAGCTAATTACAATAAACTGAGTCTACTTTCGAATAAATCAAATCCTGAAAGGTTTGACATTTTGAAAAGCCTGGTCTGAATCCCCCATTGAACAAAACTTTCACGGAGGAAAATGGTGTTGAACCCATTGATGCCACCCAAATTCCCTTTTGACGTTTTTAAGTCAATTGATTTAGCGTGCACATAATTATTGCCTTACGGATACAGCTTTAGAGGTAGCAAAACGGCTGACTGAGTCTATTTGAATAAATCCGATCCCAAATTTTTTGACATTTTTGAAAAGCCTGGTCACCCCTATTGAACAAAACTTTCACGGAGGAAAATGGTTTTGAACCCATTGGATGCCACCCTCTCCCCTTTTGACGTTTTTAAGTCTCATTGACTTAGCGTGCACATAATTATTGCCTTACGGATACAGCTAATTAGAGGTAGCAAAACGGCTGACTGAGTCTACTTGAATAAATCCGATCCTGAATTTTTGACATTTTTGAAAAGCCTGGTCACCCCTATTGAACAAAACCGTCACTGTAGGAAAATGGTTTTGAACCCATTGGATGCCACCCCTCTCCTTTTTGACGTTTTTAAGTCTCATTGACTTAGTGTGCACATAATTATTGCCTTACGGATACAGCTAATTAGAGGTAGCTAATTACAATAAACATACATTTTCGCATATCAAACGAAAGGTCTACTAGTCCTCTGTCTCCTGAGCACATAAATTTTGAAAAATGTGTTGTTATAAGGCGTGATTCAACCAAATTGCGCCCCACTTTACGTAAATCATTTCGAAAATCTCAGATTTTGTTCCTCTGAAAAACGGCTGATTGAGTCTATTTGAATAGATCCGATCCCAAATTTTTTGACATTTTTAAAAACCTGGTTATCCCCTCTATTGAACAAAAACTGTCACGGAGGAAAATGGTTTTGAACCCATTGATGCCACCCTTCTCCCTTTTTGACGTTTTTAAGTCTCATTGACTTAGCGTGCACATAATTATTGCCTTACGGATACAGCTAATTAGAGGTAGCAAAACGGCTGACTGAGTCTACTTGAATAAATCCGATCCTGAATTTTTGACATTTTTGAAAAGCCTGGTCACCCCTATTGAACAAAACCGTCACGTAGGAAAATGGTTTTGAACCCATTGGATGCCACCCCTCTCCCTTTTTGACGTTTTTAAGTCTCATTGACTTAGTGTGCACATAATTATTGCCTTACGGATACAGCTAATTACAGGTAGCTAATTACAATAAACATACATTTTCGCATATCAAACGAAAGGTCTACTAGTCCTCTGTCTCCCGAGCACATAACATTTTTGAAAAATCTGTTGTTATAAGGCGTGATTCAACCAAATTGCGCCCCACTTTACGTAAATCATTTCGAAAATCTCAGATTTTGTTCCTCTGCAAAAACGGCTGATTGAGTCTATTTGAATATATCCGATCCCAAATTTTTGACATTTTTAAAAAGCCTGGTTACCCCTATTGAACAAAACTGTCACGGAGGAAAATGGTTTTGAACCCATTGGATGCCACCCTTCTCCCTTTTTGACGTTTTTAAGTCTCATTGACTTAGTGTGCACATAATTATTGCCTTACGGATACAGCTAATTAGAGGTAGCAAAACAGCTGACTGAGTCTACTGGAATAAATCCGATCCTGAATTTTTTGACATTTTTGAAAAGCCTGGTCACCCCCTATTGAACAAAACCGTCACGGAGGAAAATGGTTTTGAACCCATTGATGCCACCCCTCTCCCCTTTTTGACGTTTTTAAGTCTCATTGACTTAGCGTGCACATAATTATTGCCTTACGGATACAGCTAATTAGAGGTAGCTAAACAATGAACATACATTTTCGCTATCAAATAAATCCGATCCTGAATTTTTTGACATTTTTGAAAAAATGCCTGGTCACCCCTCTGGTTTGTGTTGTTATAAGGCGTGATTCAACCAAATTAAATCTCATTTCGAACAAAAACCGTCAAATCGTAGGCAAAATGGTATTGAAATTGATGCCACCCTCTCCCTTTTGACGTTTTTAAGTCTCATTGACTTAGTGTGCCCATAATTATTGCCTTACGGATACAGCATAATTAGTGTAATTACAATTTAATATACATTTTTGCATATCAAACGAAAGGTCTACTAGTCCTCTGTCTTGTGAGCAGTTTAAAATTTTCACAAATGTTCTTGTTATAAGGCTGATTAACTAAAATGCGCTGCCTTTACGTAAATCATTCCGAAAATTGGATGCTTCAAAACAAGCTTAAAATGAATGATGCCAAAACGGAGGTTATTTTGTTTGGCACTACTCCTCAACTCAATAAATTAACCCAAAAATCTGTCAAAGTGGGTGGTGGTTTAGTTAATGCTGTCCATTGTGTTCGTGATCTAGGAGTGTGGCTGGATAGCAACTTAAACTTAAAGCAGCACGTTATGAAAAAATGCAGGTCTGCATTTGTAAATTTGTACAACATTAATAAAATAAGAAATATGTTGACAAACAGTGCAACAGAGACCCTAATTCATTCATTGGTTCATTCACACATTGACTACTGCAACTCTCTCTTGGCTGGTATGCCACATTGTTTAATTCAAAATGTCCAAAAATACAGAATTTTGCGGCACGTGTTGTAACTAAATCAAACAAATATTGCCATATTACTCCCTTGTTATATTCACTACATTGGTTACCGGTTGAAATGCGTATAAGATACAAAATACTTGTTCTTGTTTTTAAATGTATCCATAAATGGCCCCAAAATATCTTCAAAACTTAATAATTTCATCAAACACCACTTATGATCTAAGAAACAGATCTGCAGTCTGGCTTAATGTACCCAATATTTCATGTATTACTCTGGGGGTAGGGCATTCTGCAGACTCGGCCCACTTTGGTGGAATGATCTCCCCACTTCAAATAAGAAAAATCAATTGTCTTCACGTGTTTCTGAAATCAATCAAAACACATTTGTTTATGGTTTATTTTAGTAAGTAAGTATGTATTGTATTCATGTTATTTTTTTGTAAAGCGTTTTTGAATATGCTTGTATAGAAAGGACGCTATATAAATGTATTATTATTATTATTATTAAATTGCGCCCCACTTTACGTAAATCATTTCGAAAATCTCAGATTTTGTTCCTCTGCAAAAACGGCTGATTGAGTCTATTTGAATATATCCGATCCCAAATTTTTTGACATTTTTGAAAAGCCTGGTAACCCCCCTATTGAACAAAACTGTCACGGAGGAAAATGGTTTTGAACCCATTGGATGCCACCCTTCTCCCTTTTTGACGTTTTTAAGTCTCATTGACTTAGCGTGCACATAATTATTGCCTTACGGATACAGCTAATTAGAGGTAGCAAAACGGCTGACTGAGTCTACTTGAATAAATCCGATCCTGAATTTTTTGACATTTTTGAAAAAACCCCCTATTGAACAAAACCGTACGGAGGAAAATGGTTTTGAACCCATTGGATGCCACCCTCTCCCTTTTTGACGTTTTTAAGTCTCATTGACTTAGTGTGCACATAATTATTGCCTTACGGATACAGCTAATTACAGGTAGCTAATTACAATAAACATACATTTTCGCATATCAAACGAAAGGTCTACTAGTCCTCTGTCTCCCGAGCACATAAATTTTCGAAAAATGTGTTGTTATAAGGCGTGATTCAACCAAATTGCGCCCCACTTTACGTAAATCATTTCGAAAATCTCAGATTTTGTTCCTCTGCAAAAACGGCTGATTGAGTCTATTTGAATATATCCGATCCCAAATTTTTTGACATTTTTGAAAAGCCTGGTACCCCTATTGAACAAAACTGTCACGGAGGAAAATGGTTTTGAACCCATTGGATGCCACCCTTCTCCCTTTTTGACGTTTTTAAGTCTCATTGACTTAGCGTGCACATAATTATTGCCTTACGGATACAGCTAATTAGAGGTAGCAAAACGGCTGACTGAGTCTACTTGAATAAATCCGATCCTGAATTTTTTGACATTTTTGAAAAGCCTGGTCACCCCCCTATTGAACAAAACCGTCACGGAGGAAAATGGTTTTAAACCCATTGGATGCCAACCATTGACTTAGTTGCACATAATTATTGCCATACAGCTAATTAGAGGTAGCAAAACGGCTGACTGAGTCTTTGAATAAATCCGATCCTTTTTTGACATTTTTTGTCACCCCTATTGAACAAAACCGTCACGTAGGAAAATGGTTTTGAACCCATTGGAACCCCTTCCCTTTTGACGTTTTTAAGTCTCATTGACTTAGGTGCACATAATTATTGCCTAATACAGCTAATTAGAGGTAGCTAATTACAATAAACATACATTTTCGCATATCAAACGAAAGGTCTACTAGTCCTCTGTCTCCCGAGCACATAAAATTTTCGAAAAATGTGTTGTTATAAGGCGTGATTCAACCAAATTGCGCCCCACTTTACGTAAATCAATTCGAAAATTTTCAGATTTTGTTCCTCTGCAAAAACGGCTGATTGAGTCTATTTGAATAGATCCGATCCCAAATTTTTTGACATTTTTGGTTAAAACAAAACTGGTAACCACCCCTCTCCCTTTTTGACGTTTTTAAGTCTCATTGACAAATAATTATTGCCTCACGGAGCAAAACGGCTGACTGTTTTAAACCCCCAAATTTTTTGACATTTTTGAAAAGCCTTGCACATTGAACAAAACCGGAGAAAAATGGTTTTGAACCCATTGATGCCACCCTCTCCTTTTGACGTTTTTAAGTCTCATTGACTTAGCGTGCACATAATTATTGCCTTACGGATACAGCTAATTAGAGGTAGCAAAACGGCTGACTGAGTCTACTTGAATAAATCCGATCCTGAATTTTTTGACATTTTTGAAAAGCCTGGTCACCCCTATTGAACAAAACCGTCACGTAGGAAAATGGTTTTGAACCCATTGGATGCCACCCTCTCCTTTTTGACGTTTTTAAGTCTCATTGACTTAGTGTGCACATAATTATTGCCTTACGGATACAGCTAATTACAGGTAGCTAATTACAATTTAACATACATTTTCGCATATCAAACGAAAGGTCTACTAGTCCTCTGTCTCCCGAGCACATAACAATTTTGAAAAATGTGTTGTTATAAGGCGTAATTCAACCAAATTGCGCCCCACTTTACGTAAATCATTTCGAAATTTCAGATTTTGTTCCTCTGCAAAAACGGCTGATTGAGTCTATTTGAATATATCCGATCCCAAATTTTTTGACATTTTTGAAAAACCTGGTTACCCCCTATTGAACAAAACTGTCACGGAGGAAAATGGTTTTGAACCCATTGATGCCACCCCTCTCCCCTTTTGACGTTTTTAAGTCTCATTGACTTAGCGTGCACATAATTATTGCCTTACGGATACAGCTAATTAGAGGTAGCAAAACGGCTGACTGAGTCTACTTGAATAAATCCGATCCTGAATTTTTTGACATTTTTGAAAAGCCTGGTCACCCCTATTGAACAAAACCGTCACGTAGGAAAATGGTTTTGAACCCATTGGATGCCACCCTCCTTTTTGACGTTTTTAAGTCTCATTGACTTAGTGTGCACATAATTATTGCCTTACGGATACAGCTAATTAGAGGTAGCTAATTACAATTTAACATACATTTTCGCATATCAAACGGAAGGTCTACTAGTCCTCTGTCTCCCGAGCACATAACATTTTCGAAAAATGTGTTGCTATAAGGCGTGATTCAACCAAATTGCGCCCCACTTTACGTAAATCATTTCGAAATTCTCGGATTTTGTTCTCTGCAAAAACGGCTGATTGAGTCTATTTGAATAGATCCGATCCCAAATTTTTTGACATTTTTGAAAAGCCTGGTCACCCCTATTGAACAAAACTATCACGGAGGAAAATGGTTTTGAACCCATTGATGCCACCCCTCTCCCTTTTTGACGTTTTTAAGTCTCATTGACTTAGCGTGCACATAATTATTGCCTTACGGATACAGCTAATTAGAGGTAGCAAAACGGCTGACTGAGTCTACTTGAATAAATCCGATCCTGAATTTTTTGACATTTTTGAAAATTCCTGGTCACCCCCTTATTGAACAAAACCGTCACGTAGGAAAATGGTTTTGAACCCATTGGATGCCACCCCCCTCTCCCTTTTTGACGTTTTTAAGTCTCATTGACTTAGTGTGCACATAATTATTGCCTTACGGATACAGCTAATTAGAGGTAGCTAATTACAATTTAACATACATTTTTGCATATCAAACGAAAGGTCTACTAGTCCTCTGTCTCCTGAGCACATAACAATTTTCGAAAAATGTGTTGTTATAAGGCGTGATTCAACCAAATTGCGCCCCACTTTACGTAAATCATTTCGAAATTCTCAGATTTTGTTCCTCTGCAAAAACGGCTGATTGAGTCTATTTGAATAGATCCGATCCCAAATTTTTTGACATTTTTGAAAAGCCTGGTCACCCCCTATTGAACAAAACTGTCACGGAGGAAAATGGTTTTGAACCCATTGGATGCCACCCTTCTCCCTTTTTGACGTTTTTAAGTCTCATTGACTTAGCGTGCACATAATTATTGCCTTACGGATACAGCTAATTAGAGGTAGCAAAACGGCTGACTGAGTCTACTTGAATAGATCCGATCCTGAATTTTTGACATTTTTGAAAAGCCTGGTCACCTTCCTATTGAACAAAACCGTCACGTAGGAAAATGGTTTTGAACCCATTGGATGCCACCCCTCTCCCTTTTTGACGTTTTTAAGTCTCATTGACTTAGTGTGCACATAATTATTGCCTTACGGATACAGCTAATTAGAGGTAGCTAATTACAATTTAACATACATTTTCGCATATCAAACGAAAGGTCTACTAGTCCTCTGTCTCCCGAGCACATAAATTTTTTGAAAAATGTGTTGTTATAAGGCGTGATTCAACCAAATTGCGCCCCACTTTACGTAAATCATTTCGAAATTTTCAGATTTTGTTCCTCTGCAAAAACGGCTGATAGAGTCTATTTGAATAAATCCGATCCCAAATTTTTTGACATTTTTAAAAAAACCTGGTCACCCCCTATTGAACAAAACCGTCACGGAGGAAAATGGTTTTGAACCCATTGATGCCACCCCTCTCCCTTTTTGACGTTTTTAAGTCTCATTGACTTAGCGTGCACATAATTATTGCCTCACGGATACAGCTAATTAGAGGTAGCAAAACGGCTGATTGAGTCTATTTGAATAAATTCGATCCCAAATTTTTTGACATTTTTGAAAAGCCTTGTCACCCCTATTGAACAAAACCGTCACGGAGGAAAATGGTTTTGAACCCATTGGATGCCACCCTCTCCCTTTTGACGTTTTTAAGTCTCATTGACTTAGCGTGCACATAATTATTGCCTTACGGATACAGCTAATTAGAGGTAGCAAAACGGCTGACTGAGTCTACTTGAATAAATCCGATCCTGAATTTTTGACATTTTTGAAAAGCCTGGTCACCCCCCTATTGAACAAAACCGTCCTGTAGGAAAATGGTTTTGAACCCATTGGATGCCACCCCTCTCCCTTTTTGACGTTTTTAAGTCTCATTGACTTAGTGTGCACATAATTATTGCCTTACGGATACAGCTAATTAGAGGTAGCTAAGTACAATTTAACATATATTTTCGCATATCAAACGAAAGGTCTACTAGTCCTCTGTCTCCCGAGCACATACAATTATTGAAAAAGCTGTTGTTATAAGGCGTAATCCAACCAAATTGCGCCCCACTTTACGTAAATCAATTCGAAATTTTCAGATTTTGTTCCTCTGAAAAAACGGCTGATAGAGTCTATTTGAATAGATCCGATCCCAAATTTTTTAACATTTTTAAAAAACGTGGTTATCCCCCTATTGAACAAAACCGTCACGGAGGAAAAAGGTTTTGAACCCATTAGATGCCACCCCTCTCCCTTTTTGACGTTTTTAAGTCTCATTGACTTAGCTTGCACATAATTATTGCCTCACGGATACAGCTAATTAGAGGTAGCAAAACGGCTGACTGAGTCTACTTAAATAAATCCGATCCTGAATTGTTTGACATTTTTGAAAAGCCTGGTCACCCCCCTATTGAACAAAACCGTCACGTAGGAAAATGGTTTTGAACCCATTGGATGCCACCCCTCTCCCTTTTTGACGTTTTTAAGTCTCATTGACTTAGTGTGCACATAATTATTGCCTTACGGATACAGCTAATTAGAGGTAGCTAAGTACAATTTAACATACATTTTCGCATATCAAACGAAAGGTCTACTAGTCCTCTGTCTCCCGAGCACATACAATTATTGAAAAATCTGTTGTTATAAGGCGTAATCCAACGAAATTGCGCCCCACTTTACGTAAATCATTCCGAAATTCTCAGATTTTGTTTCTCTGCAAAAACGGCTGATAGAGTCTATTTGAATAGATCCGATCCCAAATTTTTTGACATCTTTAACAAGCCTGGTTACCCCCCTATTGAACAAAACCGTCACGGAGGAAAATGGTTTTGAACCCATTGGATGCCACCCCTCTCCCTTTTTGACGTTTTTAAGTCTCATTGACTTAGTGTGCACATAATTATTGCCTTACGGCTACAGCTAATTAGAGGTAGCAAAACAGCTGACTGAGTCTACTTGAATAAATCCGATCCTGAATTTTTTGACATTTTTGAAAAGCCTTGTCACCCCCCTACTGAACAAAACCGTCACGGAGGAAAATGGTTTTGAACCCATTGATGCCACCCTCTCCCCTTTTTGACGTTTTTAAGTCTCATTGACTTAGCGTGCACATAATTATTGCCTTACGGATACAGCTAATTAGAGGTAGCAAAACGGCTGACTGAGTCTACTTGAATAAATCCGATCCTGAATTTTTGACATTTTTGAAAAGCCTGGTCACCCCTATTGAACAAAACCGTCACGTAGGAAAATGGTTTTGAACCCATTGGATGCCACCCCTCTCCCTTTTTGACGTTTTTAAGTCTCATTGACTTAGTGTGCACATAATTATTGCCTTACGGATACAGCTAATTAGAGGTAGCTAAGTACAATTTAACATACATTTTGCATATCAAACGAAAGGTCTACTAGTCCTCTGTCTTCTGAGCATATACAATTTTCGAAAAATGTGTTGTTATAAGGCGTGATCTAACCAAATTGCGCCCCACTTTACGTAAATCATTCCGAAATTCTCAAATTTTGTTTCTTTGCAAAAACGGCTGATAGAGTCTATTTGAATAGATCCTATCCCAAATTTTTTGACATTTTTAAAAAGCCTGGTCACCCACCTATTGAACAAAACCGTCACGGAGGAAAATGGTTTTGAACCCATTGGATGCCACCCCTCTCCCTTTTCGACGTTTTTAAGTCTCATTGACTTAGCGTGCACATAATTATTGCCTTACGGATACAGCTAATTAGAGGTAGCAAAACGGCTGACTGAGTCTATTTGAATAGATCCGGTCCCAAATTTTTTGACATTTTTGAAAAGCCTTGTCACCCCCTATTGAACAAAACCGTTACGGAGGAAAATGGTTTTGAACCCATTGGATGCCACCCCTCTCCCCATTTGACGTTCTTAAGTCTCATTGACTTAGCGTGCACATAATTATTGCCTTACGGATACAGCTAATTAGAGGTAGCTAATTACAATTTAACATACATTTTTGCATATCAAACGAAAGGTCTACTAGTCCTCTGTCTCCCGAGCACATCAAATTTTCGAAAAATGTGTTGTTATAAGGCGTGATTCAACCAAATTCCGCCCCACTTTACGTAAATCATTTCGAATATCTCAGATTTTGTTCCTCTGCAAAAACGGCTGATAGAGTCTATTTGAATAAATCCGATCCCAAATTTTTTGACATTTTTGAAAAGCCTGGTCACCCCCCTATCGAACAAAACCATCACGGAGGAAAATGGTTTTGAACCCATTGGATGCCACCCCTCTCCCTTTTTGACGTTTTTAAGTCTCATTGACTTAGCGTGCACATAATTCTTGCCTACGGATACAGTTAATTAGAGGTAGCAAAACGGCTGACTGAGTCTACTTGAATAAATCTGATCCTGAATTTTTTGACATTTTTGAAAATCCTGGTCACCCCTTAATTGAACAAAACCGTCACGGAGGAAAATGGTTTTGAACCCATTGGATGCCACCCCTCTCCCTTTTTGACGTTTTTAAGTCTCATTGACTTAGCTTGCACATAATTATTGCCTCACGGATACAGCTAATTAGAGGTAGCAAAACGGCTGACTGAGTCTATTTGAATAAATTCGATCCCAAATTTTTTGACATTTTTGAAAAGCCTTGTCACCCCCCTATTGAACAAAACCGTCACGGAGAAAAATGGTTTTGAACCCATTGGATGCCACCCCTCTCCCCTTTTGACGTTCCTAAGTCTCATTGACTTAGCGTGCACATAATTATTGCCTTACGGATACAGCTAATTAGAGGTAGCAAAACGGCTGACTGAGTCTACTTGAATAGATCCGATCCTGAATTTTTTGACATTTTTGAAAAGCCTGGTCACCCCCCTATTGAACAAAACCGTCCTGTAGGAAAATGGTTTTGAACCCATTGGATGCCACCCCTCTCCCTTTTTGACGTTTTTAAGTCTCATTGACTTAGTGTGCACATAATTATTGCCTTACGGATACAGCTAATTAGAGGTAGCTAAGTACAATTTAACATATATTTTCGCATATCAAACGAAAGGTCTACTAGTCCTCTGTCTCCCGAGCACATACAATTATTGAAAAAGCTGTTGTTATAAGGCGTAATCCAACCAAATTGCGCCCCACTTTACGTAAATCAATTCGAAATTTTCAGATTTTGTTCCTCTGAAAAAACGGCTGATAGAGTCTATTTGAATAGATCCGATCCCAAATTTTTTAACATTTTTAAAAAACGTGGTTATCCCCCTATTGAACAAAACCGTCACGGAGGAAAATGGTTTTGAACCCATTGGATGCCACCCCTCTCCCTTTTTGACGTTTTTAAGTCTCATTGACTTAGCTTGCACATAATTATTGCCTCACGGATACAGCTAATTAGAGGTAGCAAAACGGCTGACTGAGTCTACTTAAATAAATCCGATCCTGAATTGTTTGACATTTTTGAAAAGCCTGGTCACCCCCCTATTGAACAAAACCGTCACGTAGGAAAATGGTTTTGAACCCATTGGATGCCACCCCTCTCCCTTTTTGACGTTTTTAAGTCTCATTGACTTAGTGTGCACATAATTATTGCCTTACGGATACAGCTAATTAGAGGTAGCTAAGTACAATTTAACATACATTTTCGCATATCAAACGAAAGGTCTACTAGTCCTCTGTCTCCCGAGCACATACAATTATTGAAAAATCTGTTGTTATAAGGCGTAATCCAACGAAATTGCGCCCCACTTTACGTAAATCATTCCGAAATTCTCAGATTTTGTTTCTCTGCAAAAACGGCTGATAGAGTCTATTTGAATAGATCCGATCCCAAATTTTTGACATCTTTAAAAGCCTGGTTACCCCTATTGAACAAAACCGTCACGGAGGAAAATGGTTTTGAACCCATTGGATGCCACCCCTCTCCCTTTTTGACGTTTTTAAGTCTCATTGACTTAGTGTGCACATAATTATTGCCTTACGGCTACAGCTAATTAGAGGTAGCAAAACAGCTGACTGAGTCTACTTGAATAAATCCGATCCTGAATTTTTTGACATTTTTGAAAAGCCTTGTCACCCCCCTACTGAACAAAACCGTCACGGAGGGAAATGGTTTTGAACCCATTGGATGCCACCCCTCTCCCCTTTTTGACGTTTTTAAGTCTCATTGACTTAGCGTGCACATAATTATTGCTTTACGGATACAGCTAATTAGAGGTAGCAAAACGGCTGACTGAGTCTACTTGAATAAATCCGATCCTGAATTTTTTGACATTTTTGAAAAGCCTGGTCACCCCCCTATTGAACAAAACCGTCACGTAGGAAAATGGTATTGAACCCATTGGATGCCACCCCTCTCCCTTTTTGACGTTTTTAAGTCTCATTGACTTAGTGTGCACATAATTATTGCCTTACGGATACAGCTAATTAGAGGTAGCTAAGTACAATTTAACATACATTTTTGCATATCAAACGAAAGGTCTACTAGTCCTCTGTCTTCTGAGCATATACAATTTTCGAAAAATGTGTTGTTATAAGGCGTGATCTAACCAAATTGCGCCCCACTTTACGTAAATCATTCCGAAATTCTCAAATTTTGTTTCTTTGCAAAAACGGCTGATTGAGTCTATTTGAATAGATCCTATCCCAAATTTTTTGACATTTTTAAAAAGCCTGGTCACCCACCTATTGAACAAAACCGTCACGGAGGAAAATGGTTTTGAACCCATTGGATGCCACCCCTCTCCCTTTTCGACGTTTTTAAGTCTCATTGACTTAGCGTGCACATAATTATTGCCTTACGGATACAGCTAATTAGAGGTAGCAAAACGGCTGACTGAGTCTATTTGAATAGATCCGGTCCCAAATTTTTGACATTTTTGAAAAGCCTTGTCACCCCTATTGAACAAAACCGTCACGGAGGAAAATGGTTTTGAACCCATTGGATGCCACCCCTCTCCCCATTTGACGTTTTAAGTCTCATTGACTTAGTGTGCACATAATTATTGCCTTACGGATACAGCTAATTAGAGGTAGCTAATTACAATTTAACATACATTTTTGCATATCAAACGAAAGGTCTACTAGTCCTCTGTCTCCCGAGCACATCAAATTTTCGAAAAATGTGTTGTTATAAGGCGTGATTCAACCAAATTGCGCCCCACTTTACGTAAATCATTTCGAAATCTCAGATTTTGTTCCTCTGCAAAAACGGCTGATTGAGTCTATTTGAATAAATCCGATCCCAAATTTTTTGACATTTTTGAAAAGCCTGGTCACCCCTATTGAACAAAACCATCACGGAGGAAAATGGTTTTGAACCCATTGATGCCACCCCTCTCCCTTTTTGACGTTTTTAAGTCTCATTGACTTAGCGTGCACATAATTATTGCCTACGGATACAGTTAATTAGAGGTAGCAAAACGGCTGACTGAGTCTACTTGAATAAATCTGATCCTGAATTTTTTGACATTTTTGAAAATCCTGGTCACCCCCATTGAACAAAAACCGTCACGTAGGAAAATGGTTTTAACCCATTGATGCCACTCCTCTCCCTTTTTGACGTTTTTAAGTCTCATTGACTTAGTGTGCACATAATTATTGCCTTACGGATACAGCTAATTAGAGGTAGCAAAACGGCTGACTGAGTCTACTTGAATAGATCCGATCCTGAATTTTTTGACATTTTTGAAAAGCCTGGTCACCCCTATTGAACAAAACCGTCCTGTAGGAAAATGGTTTTGAACCCATTGGATGCCACCCCTCTCCCTTTTTGACGTTTTTAAGTCTCATTGACTTAGTGTGCACATAATTATTGCCTTACGGATACAGCTAATTAGAGGTAGCTAAGTACAATTTAACATATATTTTCGCATATCAAACGAAAGGTCTACTAGTCCTCTGTCTCCCGAGCACATACATTTTTTGAAAAATGTGTTGTTATAAGGCGTGATCCAACCAAATTGCGCCCCACTTTACGTAAATCAATTCGAAATTTTCAGATTTTGTTCCTCTGAAAAAAGGGCTGATAGAGTCTATTTGAATAGATCCGATCCCAAATTTTTTAACATTTTTAAAAAACGTGGTTACCCCCCTATTGAACAAAACCGTCCTGTAGGAAAATGGTTTTGAACCCATTGGATGCCACCCCTCTCCCTTTTTGACGTTTTTAAGTCTCATTGACTTAGCTTGCACATAATTATTGCCTCACGGATACAGCTAATTAGAGGTAGCAAAACGGCTGACTGAGTCTATTTGAATAAATCCGATCCCAAATTTGTTGACCTTTTTGAAAAGCCTGGTCACCCCCCTATTGAACAAAACCGTCACGGAGGAAAATGGTTTTGAACCCATTGGATGCCACCCTCTCCCTTTTGACGTTTTTAAGTCTCATTGACTTAGCGTGCACATAATTATTGCCTTACGGATACAGCTAATTAGAGGTAGCTAAGTACCATTTAACATACATTTTCGCATATCAAACGAAAGGTCTACTAGTCCTCTGTCTCCCGAGCACATACAATTTTGAAAAATGTGTTGTTATAAGGCGTAATCCAACGAAATTGCGCCCCACTTTACGTAAATCATTCCGAAATTCTCAGATTTTGTTTCCTCTGCAAAAACGGCTGATAGAGTCTATTTGAATAGATCCGATCCCAAATTTTTGACATTTTTAAAAGCCTGGTCACCCCTATTGAACAAAACCGTCACGGAGGAAAATGGTTTTGAACCCATTGGATGCCACCCCTCTCCCTTTTTGACGTTTTTAAGTCTCATTGACTTAGTGTGCACATAATTATTGCCTTACGGCTACAGCTAATTAGAGGTAGCAAAACAGCTGACTGAGTCTACTTGAATAAATCCGATCCTGAATTTTTTGACATTTTTGAAAAGCCTTGTCACCCCATTTTAAAAAGCCTGGTCACTATTGAACAAAACCGTCACGGAGGAAAATGGTTTTGAACCCATTGGATGCCACCCTCTCCCTTTTTGACGTTTTTAAGTCTCATTGACTTAGCGTGCACATAATTATTGCCTTACGGATACAGCTAATTAGAGGTAGCAAAACGGCTGACTGAGTCTACTTGAATAAATCCGATCCTGAATTTTTTGACATTTTTGAAAAGCCTGGTCACCCCCCTATTGAACAAAACCGTCACGTAGGAAAATGGTTTTGAACCCATTGGATGCCACCCCTCTCCCTTTTTGACGTTTTTAAGTCTCATTGACTTAGTGTGCACATAATTATTGCCTTACGGATACAGCTAATTAGAGGTAGCTAATTACAATTTAACATACATTTTTGCATATCAAACGAAAGGTCTACTAGTCCTCTGTCTCCCGAGCACATACAATTTTCGAAAAATGTGTTGCTATAAGGCGTGATTCAACCAAATTGCGCCCCACTTTACGTAAATCATTCCGAAATTCTCAGATTTTGTTCCTCTGCAAAAACGGCTGATAGAGTCTATTTGAATAGATCCGATCCCAAATTTTTGACATTTTTGAAAAGCCTGGTCACCCCCTATTGAACAAAACCGTCACGGAGGAAAATGGTTTTGAACCCATTGATGCCACCCCTCCCTTTTGACGTTTTTAAGTCTCATTGACTTAGCGTGCACATAATTATTGCCTTACGGATACAGCTAATTAGAGGTAGCAAAACGGCTGACTGAGTCTACTTGAATAAATCCGATCCTGAATTTTTTGACATTTTTGAAAAGCCTTGTCACCCCTATTGAACAAAACCGTCACGGAGGAAAATGGTTTTGAACCCATTGGATGCCACCCCTCTCCCCATTTGACGTTTTTAAGTCTCATTGACTTAGCGTGCACATAATTATTGCCTTACGGATACAGCTAATTAGAGGTAGCAAAACGGCTGACTGAGTCTACTTGAATAAATCCGATCCTGAAAAACGGCTTTTTGACATTTTTGAAAAGCCTGGTCACCCCTATTGAACAAAAACGTCACGGAGGAAAATGGTTTTGAACCCATTGGATGCCACCCCTCTCCCTTTTTGACGTTTTTAAGTCTCATTGACTTAGTGTGCACATAATTATTGCCTTACGGATACAGCTAATTAGAGGTAGCTAAGTACAATTTAACATACATTTTGCATATCAAACGAAAGGTCTACTAGTCCTCTGTCTTCTGAGCATATACAATTTTCGAAAAATGTGTTGTTATAAGGCGTGATCTAACCAAATTGCGCCCCACTTTACGTAAATCATTCCGAAATTCTCAAATTTTGTTTCTTTGCAAAAACGGCTGATAGAGTCTATTTGAATAGATCCGATCCCAAATTTTTGACATTTTTAAAAGCCTGGTCACCCCCTATTGAACAAAACCGTCACGGAGGAAAATGGTTTTGAACCCATTGGATGCCACCCCTCTCCCTTTTTGACGTTTTTAAGTCTCATTGACTTAGCGTGCACATAATTATTGCCTTACGGATACAGCTAATTAGAGGTAGCAAAACGGCTGACTGAGTCTACTTGAATAAATCCGATCCTGAATTTTTGACATTTTTGAAAAGCCTGGTCACCCCTATTGAACAAAACCGTCACGGAGGAAAATGGTTTTGAACCCATTGGATGCCACCCCTCTCCCCATTTGACGTTTTTAAGTCTCATTGACTTAGTGTGCACATAATTATTGCCTTACGGATACAGCTAATTAGAGGTAGCTAATTACAATTTAACATACATTTTTGCATATCAAACGAAAGGTCTACTAGTCCTCTGTCTCCCGAGCACATCAAATTTTCGAAAAATGTGTTGTTATAAGGCGTGATTCAACCAAATTGCGCCCCACTTTACGTAAATCATTTCGAATATCTCAGATTTTGTTCCTCTGCAAAAACGGCTGATAGAGTCTATTTGAATAAATCCGATCCCAAATTTTTTGACATTTTTGAAAAGCCTGGTCACCCCCCTATCGAACAAAACCGTCACGGAGGAAAATGGTTTTGAACCCATTGGATGCCACCCCTCTCCCTTTTTGACGTTTTTAAGTCTCATTGACTTAGCGTGCACATAATTCTTGCCTACGGATACAGTTAATTAGAGGTAGCAAAACGGCTGACTGAGTCTACTTGAATAAATCTGATCCTGAATTTTTTGACATTTTTGAAAATCCTGGTCACCCCCCAATTGAACAAAACCGTCACGTAGGAAAATGGTTTTAAACCCATTGGATGCCACTCCTCTCCCTTTTTGACGTTTTTAAGTCTCATTGACTTAGTGTGCACATAATTATTGCCTTACGGATACAGCTTTAGAGGTAGCAAAACGGCTGACTGAGTCTACTTGAATAGATCCGATCCTGAATTTTTTGACATTTTGAAAAGCCTGGTCACCCCTATTGAACAAAACCGTCCTGTAGGAAAATGGTTTTGAACCCATTGGATGCCACCCCTCTCCCTTTTGACGTTTTTAAGTCTCATTGACTTAGCGTGCACATAATTCTTGCCTCTACTAGTCCTCTGTCTCCCGACGGATACAGTTAATTAGAACAAACCGGTGGTTTTGAACCCATTGTTTCTCTCCCTTTTGACGTTTTTAAAACTTAGCTGACTGAGTCTAAACGGCTGACTGAGATCCGATCCTGAATTTTTGACATTTTTGAAAAGCCTGGTCACCCCTATTGAACAAAACCGTCACGTAGGAAAATGGTTTTGAACCCATTGATGCCACCCTCTCCCTTTTTGACGTTTTTAAGTCTCATTGACTTAGTGTGCACATAATTATTGCCTTACGGATACAGCTAATTAGAGGTAGCTAATTACAATTTAACATACATTTTCGCATATCAAACGAAAGGTCTACTAGTCCTCTGTCTCCCGAGCACATACAATTTTGAAAAATGTGTTGTTATAAGGCGTGATTCAACCAAATTGCGCCCCACTTTACGTAAATCATTCGAAATTCTCAGATTTTGTTCCTCTGCAAAAACGGCTGATAGAGTCTATTTGAATAAATCCGATCCCAAATTTTTGACATTTTTGAAAAGCCTGGTCACCCCTATTGAACAAAACCGTCACGGAGGAAAATGGTTTTGAACCCATTGGATGCCACCCTCTCCCTTTTGACGTTTTTAAGTCTCATTGACTTAGCTTGCACATAATTATTGCCTCACGGATACAGCTAATTAGAGGTAGCAAAACGGCTGACTGAGTCTACTTGAATAAATCTGATCCTGAATTTTTTGACATTTTTGAAAAGCCTGTCACCCCCTATTGAACAAAACCGTCACGGAGGAAAATGGTTTTGAACCCATTGGATGCCACCCTCTCCCCTTTTTGACGTTTTTAAGTCTCATTGACTTAGCGTGCACATAATTATTGCCTTACGGATACAGCTAATTAGAGGTAGCAAAACGGCTGACTGAGTCTACTTGAATAGATCCGATCCTGAATTTTTGACATTTTTGAAAAGCCTGGTCACCCCTATTGAACAAAACCGTCACCTGTAGGAAAATGGTTTTGAACCCATTGGATGCCACCCATCTCCCTTTTTGACGTTTTTAAGTCTCATTGACTTAGTGTGCACATAATTATTGCCTTACGGATACAGCTAATTAGAGGTAGCTAAGTACAATTTAACATACATTTTCGCATATCAAACGAAAGGTCTACTAGTCCTCTGTCTCCTGAGCACATACAATTTTTGAAAAATGTGTTGTTATAAGGCGTGATCCAACCAAATTGCGCCCCACTTTACGTAAATCATTTCGAAATTTTCAGATTTTGTTCCTCTGAAAAAACGGCTGATAGAGTCTATTTGAATAGATCCGATCCCAAATTTTTTGACATTTTTGAAAAACGTGCCTGGTCACCCCCTATTGAACAAAACCGTCACGGAGGAAAATGGTTGTGAACCCATTGGATGCCACCCCTCTCCCTTTTTGACGTTTTTAAGTCTCATTGACTTAGCGTGCACATAATTATTGCCTTACGGATACAGCTAATTAGAGGTAGCAAAACTGCTGACTGAGTCTACTTGAATAAATCCGATCCTGAATTTTTGACATTTTTGAAAAGCCTGGTCACCCCCTATTGAACAAAACCGTCACGGAGGAAAATGGTTTTGAACCCATTGGATGCCACCCTCTCCCCTTTTGACGTTTTTAAGTCTCATTGACTTAGTGTGCACATAATTATTGCCTTACGGATACAGCTAATTAGAGGTAGCTAAGTACAATTTAACATACATTTTTGCATATCAAACGAAAGGTCTACTAGTCCTCTGTCTCCCGAGCACATACAATTTTGAAAAATGTGTTGTTATAAGGCGTAATCCAACCAAATTGCGCCCCACTTTACGTAAATCATTCCGAAATTCTCAGATTTTGTTTCTCTGCAAAAACGGCTGATAGAGTCTATTTGAATAGATCCGATCCCAAATTTTTGACATTTTTAAAAGCCTGGTTACCCCCCTATTGAACAAAACCGTCACGGAAAAATGGTTTTGAACCCATTGATGCCACCCATTGACTCTCCCTTTTTGACGTTTTTAAGTCTCATTGACTTAGCGTGCACATAATTATTGCCTTACGGCTACAGCTAATTAGAGGTAGCAAAACAGCTGACTGAGTCTACTTGAATAAATCCGATCCTGAATTTTTTGACATTTTTGAAAAGCCTTGTCACCCCCCTACTGAACAAAACCGTCACGGAGGAAAATGGTTTTGAACCCATTGGATGCCACCCCTCTCCCCTTTTTGACGTTTTTAAGTCTCATTGACTTAGCGTGCACATAATTATTGCTTTACGGATACAGCTAATTAGAGGTAGCAAAACGGCTGACTGAGTCTACTTGAATAAATCCGATCCTGAATTTTTTGACATTTTTGAAAAGCCTGGTCACCCCCCTATTGAACAAAACCGTCACGTAGGAAAATGGTTTGAACCCATTGGATGCCACCCCTCTCCCTTTTTTGACGTTTTTAAGTCTCATTGACTTAGTGTGCACATAATTATTGCCTTACGGATACAGCTAATTAGAGGTAGCTAAGTACAATTTAACATACATTTTGCATATCAAACGAAAGGTCTACTAGTCCTCTGTCTTCTGAGCATATACAATTTTCGAAAAATGTGTTGTTATAAGGCGTGATCTAACCAAATTGCGCCCCACTTTACGTAAATCATTCCGAAATTCTCAAATTTTGTTTCTCTGCAAAAACGGCTGATAGAGTCTATTTGAATAGATCCGATCCCAAATTTTTGACATTTTTAAAAAGCCTGGTCACCCCCTATTGAACAAAACCGTCACGGAGGAAAATGGTTTTGAACCCATTGGATGCCACCCTCTCCCCTTTTGACGTTTTTAAGTCTCATTGACTTAGCGTGCACATAATTATTGCCTTACGGATACAGCTAATTAGAGGTAGCAAAACGGCTGACTGAGTCTATTTGAATAGATCCGATCCCAAATTTTTGACATTTTTGAAAAGCCTTGTCACCCCTATTGAACAAAACCGTTACGGAGGAAAATGGTTTTGAACCCATTGGATGCCACCCCTCTCCCATTTGACGTTCTTAAGTCTCATTGACTTAGCGTGCACATAATTATTGCCTTACGGATACAGCTAATTAGAGGTAGCTGATTACAATTTAACATACATTTTTGCATATCATACGAAAGGTCTACTAGTCCTCTGTCTCCCGAGCACATCAAATTTTGAAAAATGTGTTGTTATAAGGCGTGATTCAACCAAATTCCGCCCCACTTTACGTAAATCATTTCGAATATCTCAGATTTTGTTCCTCTGCAAAAACGGCTGATAGAATCTATTTGAATAAATCCGATCCCAAATTTTTTGACATTTTTGAAAAGCCTGGTCACCCCTATTGAACAAAACCGTCACGGAGGAAAATGGTTTTGAACCCATTGGATGCCACCCCTCTCCCTTTTTGACGTTTTTAAGTCTCATTGACTTAGCGTGCACATAATTCTTGCCTACGGATACAGTTAATTAGAGGTAGCAAAACGGCTGACTGAGTCTACTTGAATAAATCTGATCCTGAATTTTTTGACATTTTTGAAAATCCTGGTCACCCCCCAATTGAACAAAACCGTCACGTAGGAAAATGGTTTTGAACCCATTGGATGCCACCCCTCTCCCTTTTTGACGTTTTTAAGTCTCATTGACTTAGTGTGCACATAATTATTGCCTTACGGATACAGCTAATTAGAGGTAGCAAAACGGCTGACTGAGTCTACTTGAATAGATCCGATCCTGAATTTTTTGACATTTTTGAAAAGCCTGGTCACCCCCCTATTGAACAAAACCGTCACGTAGGAAAATGGTTTTGAACCCATTGGATGCCACCCCTCTCCCCTTTTGACGTTTTTAAGTCTCATTGACTTAGCGTGCACATAATTATTGCCTTACGGATACAGCTAATTAGAGGTAGCAAAACGGCTGACTGAGTCTACTTGAATAAATCCGATCCTGAATTTTTTGACATTTTTGAAAATCCTGGTCACCCCAATTGAACAAAACCGTCACGTAGGAAAATGGTTTTGAAACCCATTGGATGCCACCCTCTCCTTTTGACGTTTTTAAGTCTCATTGACTTAGTGTGCACATAATTATTGCCTTACGGATACAGCTAATTAGAGGTAGCTAATTACAACTTAACATACATTTTTGCATATCAAACGAAAGGTCTACTAGTCCTCTGTCTCCCGAGCACATCAAATTTTCGAAAAATGTGTTGTTATAAGGCGTGATTCAACCAAATTGCGCCCCACTTTACGTAAATCATTCGAAATTCTCAGATTTTGTTCTCTGCAAAACGGCTGATAGAGTCTATTTGAATAAATCCGATCCCAAATTTTTTGACATTTTTGAAAAGCCTGGTCACCCCTATTGAACAAAACCGTCACGGAGGAAAATGGTTTTGAACCCATTGGATGCCACCCCTCTCCCTTTTTGACGTTTTTAAGTCTCATTGACTTAGCGTGCACATAATTATTGCCTTACGGATACAGCTAATTAGAGGTAGCAAAACGGCTGACTGAGTCTACTTGAATAAATCCGATCCTGAATTTTTGACATTTTTGAAAAGCCTGGTCACCCCTATTGAACAAAACCGTCACGGAGGAAAATGGTTTTGAACCCATTGGATGCCACCCTCTCCCTTTTTGACGTTTTTAAGTCTCATTGACTTAGTGTGCACATAATTATTGCCTTACGGATACAGCTAATTAGAGGTAGCTAATTACAATTTAACATACATTGTCGCATATCAAACGAAAGGTCTACTAGTCCTCTGTCTTCCGAGCACATACAATTTTCAAAAAGTGTGTTGTTTTAAGGCGTGATTCAACCAAATTGCGCCCACTTTACGTAAATCATTCCGAAATTCTCAGATTTTGTTCCTCTGCAAAAACGGCTGATTGAGTCTATTTGAATAGATCCGATCCCAAATTTTTTGACATTTTTAAAAAGCCTGGTCACCCCCCTATTGAACAAAACCGTCACGGAGGAAAATGGTTTTGAACCCATTGGATGCCACCCCTTTCCCTTTTTGACGTTTTTAAGTCTCATTGACTTAGCGTGCACATAATTATTGCCTTACGGATACAGCTAATTAGAGGTAGCAAAACGGCTGACTGAGTCTACTTGAATAAATCCGATCCTGAATTTTTTGACATTTTGAAAAGCCTGGTCACCCCCTATTGAACAAAACCGTCACGGAGGAAAATGGTTTTGAACCCATTGGATGCCACTCCTCTCCCTTTTTGACGTTTTTAAGTCTCATTGACTTAGCGTGCACATAATTATTGCCTTACGGATACAGCTAATTAGAGGTAGCAAAACAGCTGACTGAGTCTACTTGAATAAATCCGATCCTGAATTTTTTGACATTTTTGAAAAGCCTGGTCACCCCCCTATTGAACAAAACTGTCACGGAGGAAAATGGTTTTGAACCCATTGGATGCCACCCCTCTTCCCTTTTGACGTTTTTAAGTCACATTGATTTAGCGTGCACATAATTATTGCCTTACGGATACAGCTAATTAGAGGTAGCAAAACGGCTGAAACGAAAGGTTTACTGAGTCTATTTGAATAAATCCCAAATTGCGCCCCACTTTACGTAAATCATTCCGAAATTTTTTTGTTTCTCAAAACGGCTGATTGAGTCTATTTGAATAGATCCGATCCCAAATTTTTTGACATTTTTGAAAAGCCTTGTCACCCCTATTGAACAAAACCATCACGGAGGAAAATGGTTTTGAACCCATTGGATGCCACCCCTCTCCCCTTTTTGACGTTTTTAAGTCTCATTGACTTAGCGTGCACATAATTATTGCCTTACGGATACAGCTAATTAGAGGTAGCAAAACGGCTGACTGAGTCTACTTGAATAGATCCGATCCTGAATTTTTGACATTTTTGAAAAGCCTGGTCACCCCTATTGAACAAAACCGTCACGTAGGAAAATGGTTTTGAACCCATTGGATGCCACCCCTCTCCCTTTTGACGTTTTTAAGTCTCATTGACTTAGTGTGCACATAATTATTGCCTTACGGATACAGCTAATTAGAGGTAGCTAAGTACAATTTAACATATATTTTCGCATATCAAACGAAAGGTCTACTAGTCCTCTGTCTCCCGAGCACATAAAATTTTCGAAAAATGTGTTGTTATAAGGCGTGATCCAACCAAATTGCGCCCCACTTTACGTAAATCATTTCGAAATTTTCAGATTTTGTTCCTCTGAAAAACGGCTGATAGAGTCTATTTGAATAGATCCGATCCCAAATTTTTTTGACATTTTTGAAAAGCCTGGTTAACCCCCTATTGAACAAAACCGTCACGGAGGAAAATGGTTTTGAACCCATTGATGCCACCCCTCTCCCTTTTTGACGTTTTTAAGTCTCATTGACTTAGCTTGCACATAATTATTGCCTTACGGATACAGCTAATTAGAGGTAGCAAAACGGCTGACTGAGTCTACTTGAATAAATCCGATCCTGAATTTTTGACATTTTGAAAAGCCTGGTCACCCCTATTGAACAAAACCGTCACGTAGGAAAATGGTTTTGAACCCATTGATGCCACCCTCTCCCTTTTGACGTTTTTAAGTCTCATTGACTTAGTGTGCACATAATTATTGCCTTACGGATACAGCTAATTAGAGGTAGCTAAACAATTTAACATACATTTTCGCATATCAAACGAAAGGTCTACTAGTCCTCTGTCTCCCGAGCACATACAATTATTGAAAAATGTGTTGTTATAAGGCGTAATCCAACCAAATTGCGTCCCACTTTACGTAAATCATTACGAAATTCTCAGATTTTGTTCCTCTGCAAAAACGGCTGATTGAGTCTATTTGAATGAAACCGATCCCAAATTTTTTGACATTTTTTCGAAAAGCCTGGTCACCCCCCTATTGAACAAAACCGTCACGGAGGAAAATAGTTTTGAACCCATTGGATGCCACCCTTTCCCTTTTTGACGTTTTTAAGTCTCATTGACTTAGCGTGCACATAATTATTGCCTTACGGATACAGCTAATTAGAGGTAGCTAAGTACAATTTAACATACATTTTCGCATATCAAACGAAAGGTCTACTAGTCCTCTGTCTCCTGAGCACATAAATTTTTGAAAAATGTGTTGTTATAAGGCGTAATCAACCAAATTGCGCCCCACTTTACGTAAATCATTCCGAAATTCTCAGATTTTGTTTCTCTGCAAAAACGGCTGATAGAGTCTATTTGAATAGATCCGATCCCAAATTTTTTGACATTTTTAAAAGCCTGGTCACCCCCTATTGAACAAAACCGTCACGGAGGAAAATGGTTTTGAACCCATTGATGCCACCCCTCTCCCTTTTGACGTTTTTAAGTCTCATTGACTTAGCGTGCACATAATTATTGCCTTACGGATACAGCTAATTAGAGGTAGCAAAACGGCTGACTGAGTCTACTTGAATAAATCCGATCCTGAATTTTTGACATTTTTAAAAGCCTGGTCACCCCCTATTGAACAAAACCATCATGGAGGAAAATGGTTTTGAACCCATTGGATGCCACCCCTCTCCCTTTTTGACGTTTTTAAGTCTCATTGACTTAGCGTGCACATAATTATTGCTTTACGGATACAGCTAATTAGAGGTAGCAAAACGGCTGACTGAGTCTATTTGAATAGATCCGATCCCAAATTTTTGACATTTTTGAAAAGCCTGGTCACCCCCCTATTGAACAAAACCGTCACGTAGGAAAATGGTTTTGAACCCATTGGATGCCACCCCTCTCCCTTTTTGACGTTTTTAAGTCTCATTGACTTAGTGTGCACATAATTATTGCCTTACGGATACAGCTAATTAGAGGTAGCTAAGTACAATTTAACATACATTTTCGCATATCAAACGAAAGGTCTACTAGTCCTCTGTCTCCCGAGCACATACAATTTTCAAAAATGTGTTGTTATAAGGCGTGATCCAACCAAATTGCGCCCCACTTTACGTAAATCATTCCGAAATTCTCAGATTTTGTTCCTCTGCAAAAAATGGCTGATAGAGTCTATTTGAATAGATCCGATCCCAAATTTTTTGACATTTTTGAAAAGCCTGGTCACCCCCTATTGAACAAAACCATCACGGAGGAAAATGGTTTTGAACCCATTGATGCCACCCTCTCCCTTTTTGACGTTTTTAAGTCTCATTGACTTAGCGTGCACATAATTATTGCCTTACGGATACAGCTAATTAGAGGTAGCAAAACGGCTGACTGAGTCTACTTGAATAAATCCGATCCTGAATTTTTGACATTTTTGAAAAGCCTGGTCACCCCCTATTGAACAAAACCGTCACGTAGGAAAATGGTTTTGAACCCATTGGATGCCACCCCTCTCCCTTTTTGACGTTTTTAAGTCTCATTGACTTAGTGTGCACATAATTATTGCCTTACGGATACAGCTAATTAGAGGTAGCTAATTACAATTTAACATACATTTTCGCATATCAAACGAAAGGTCTACTAGTCCTCTGTCTCCCGAGCACATAAAATTTTCGAAAAATGTGTTGTTATAAGGCGTGATCAACCAAATTGCGCCCCACTTTACGTAAATCATTCCGAAATTCTCAGATTTTGTTTCTCTGCAAAAACGGCTGATAGAGTCTATTTGAATAGATCCGATCCCAAATTTTTTGACATTTTTGAAAAGCCTGGTCACCCCCCTATTGAACAAAACCGTCACGGAGGAAAATGGTTTTGAACCCATTGGATGCCACCCCTCTCCCTTTTTGACGTTTTTAAGTCTCATTGACTTAGCGTGCACATAATTATTGCCTTACGGATACAGCTAATTAGAGGTAGCAAAACGGCTGACTGAGTCTATTTGAATAAACCGATCCTGAATTTTTTGACATTTTTAAAAGCCTGGTTACCCCCTATTGAACAAAACCGTCACGGAGGAAAATGGTTTTGAACCCATTGGATGCCACCCTCTCCCCATTTTGACGTTTTTAAGTCTCATTGACTTAGCGTACACATAATTATTGCCTTACGGATACAGCTAATTAGAGGTAGCAAAACGGCTGACTGAGTCTACTTGAATAAATCCGATCCTGAATTTTTTGACATTTTTAAAAAGCCTGGTCACCCCCCTATTGAACAAAACCATCACGGAGGAAAATGGTTTTGAACCCATTGGATGCCACCCCTCTCCCTTTTTGACGTTTTTAAGTCTCATTGACTTAGTGTGCACATAATTATTGCCTTACGGATACAGCTAATTAGAGGTAGCTAAGTACAATTTAACATACATTTTCGCATATCAAACGAAAGGTTTACTAGTCCTCTGTCTCCCGAGCACATACAATTTTCGAAAAATGTGTTGTTATAAGGCGTGATCTAACCAAATTGCGCCCCACTTTACGTAAATCATTCCGAAATTCTCAGATTTTGTTTCTCTGCAAAAACGGCTGATAGAGTCTATTTGAATAGATCCGATCCCAAATTTTTTGACATTTTTGAAAAGCCTGGTCACCCCCCTATTGAACAAAACCATCACGGAGGAAAATGGTTTTGAACCCATTGGATGCCACCCTCTCCCTTTTGACGTTTTTAAGTCTCATTGACTTAGCGTGCACATAATTATTGCCTTACGGATACAGCTAATTAGAGGTAGCAAAACGGCTGACTGAGTCTATTTGAATAGATCCGATCCCAAATTTTTGACATTTTTGAAAAGCCTTGTCACCCCCTATTGAACAAAACCATCACGGAGGAAAATGGTTTTGAACCCATTGATGCCACCCCTCTCCCCATTTGACGTTCTTAAGTCTCATTGACTTAGCGTGCACATAATTATTGCCCTACGGATACAGCTAATAGAGTAGCAAAACGGCTGACTGAGTCTACTTGAATAAATCCGATCCTGAATTTTTTGACATTTTTAAAAAGCCTGGTTACCCCTATTGAACAAAACCGTCACGGAGGAAAATGGTTTTGAACCCATTGATGCCACCCCTCTCCCCTTTTTGACGTTTTTAAGTCTCATTGACTTAGCGTGCACATAATTATTGCTTTACGGAT
Source organism: Chiridota heheva (assembly GCA_020152595.1). Classification (NCBI taxonomy): domain Eukaryota; kingdom Metazoa; phylum Echinodermata; class Holothuroidea; order Apodida; family Chiridotidae; genus Chiridota; species Chiridota heheva. The sequence continues at coordinate 39,683 of JAIGNY010000425.1, read as the reverse complement.
ACAGCTAATTAGAGGTAGCAAAACGGCTGACTGAGTCTATTTGAATAGATCCGATCCTGAATTTTTGACATTTTTAAAAGCCTGGTCACCCCTATTGAACAAAACCGTCACGTAGGAAAATGGTTTTGAACCCATTGGATGCCACCCCTCTCCCTTTTTGACGTTTTTAAGTCTCATTGACTTAGTGTGCACATAATTATTGCCTTACGGATACAGCTAATTAGAGGTAGCTAAGTACAATTTAACATATATTTTCCCATATCAAACGAAAGGTCTACTAGTCCTCTGTCTCCCGAGCACATACAATTTTCGAAAAGTGTGTTGTTATAAGGCGTGATCCAACCAAATTGCGCCCCACTTTACGTAAATCAATTCGAAATTTTCAGATTTTGTTCCTCTGAAAAAACGGCTGATTGAGTCTATTTGAATAGATCCGATCCTGAATTTTTTGACATTTTTGAAAAGCCTGGTCACACCCCTATTGAACAAAACCGTCACGTAGGAAAATGGTTTTGAACCCATTGGATGCCACCTCTCTCCCTTTTTGACGTTTTTAAGTCTCATTGACTTAGTGTGCACATAATTATTGCCTTACGGATACAGCTAATTAGAGGTAGCAAAACGGCTGACTGAGTCTATTTGAATAGATCCGACCCCCAATTTTTTGACAGTTTTGAAAAGCCTGGTCACCCCCCTATTGAACAAAACCGTCACGGAGGAAAATGGTTTTGAACCCATTGGATGCCACCCCTCTCCCCTTTTGACGTTCTTAAGTCTCATCGACTTAGCGTGCACGTAATTATTGCCTTATGGATACAGCTAATTAGAGGTAGCAAAACGGCTGACTGAGTCTACTTAAATAGATCCGATCCTGAATTTTTTGACATTTTTGAAAAGCCTGGTCACCCCCCTATTGAACAAAACCGTCACGTAGGAAAATGGTTTTGAACCCATTGGATGCCACCCCTCTCCCTTTTTGACGTTTTTAAGTCTCATTGACTTAGTGTGCACATAATTATTGCCTTACGGATACAGCTAATTAGAGGTAGCTAAGTACAATTTAACATACATTTTTGCATATCAAACGAAAGGTCTACTAGTCCTCTGTCTTCTGAGCACATACAATTTTCGAAAAATGTGTTGTTATAAGGCGTGATCTAACCAAATTGCGCCCCACTTTACGTAAATCATTCCGAAATTCTCAAATTTTGTTTCTCTGCAAAAACGGCTGATAGAGTCTCTTGAAAAAGTCCGATCCCAAATTTTTTGACATTTTTAAAAAGCCTGGTCACCCCCCTATTGAACAAAACCATCACAGAGGAAAATGGTTTTGAACCCATTGGATGCCACCCCTCTCCCTTTTTGACGTTTTTAAGTCTCATTGACTTAGCGTGGACATAATTATTGCCTTACGGATACAGCTAATTAGAAGTAGCAAAACGGCTGACTGAGTCTATTTGAATAGATCCGGTCCCAAATTTTTTGACATTTTTAAAAAGCCTTGTCACCCCCCTATTGAACAAAACCTTCACGGAGGAAAATGGTTTTGAACCCATTGGATGCCACCCCTCTCCCTTTTTGACGTTTTTAAGTCTCATTGACTTAGTGTGCACATAATTATTGCCTTACGGATACAGCTAATTAGAGGTAGCTAAGTACAATTTAACATACATTTTCGCATATCAAACGAACGGTTTACTGGTCCTCTGTCTCCCGAGCACATACAATTTTCAAAAAATGTGTTGTTATAAGGCGTGATCTAACCAAATTGCGCCCCACTTTACGTAAATCAATTCGAAATTTTCAGATTTTGTTCCTCTGAAAAAATGGCTGATAGAGTCTATTTGAATAGATCCGATCCCAAATTTTTTAACATTTTTGAAAAGCCTGGTTACCCCCTATTGAACAAAACCATCATGAAGGAAAATGGTTTTGAACCCATTGATGACACCCCTCTCCCCTTTTTGACGTTTTTAAGTCTCATTGACTTAGCGTGCACATAATTATTGCTTTACGGATACAGCTAATTAGAGGTAGCAAAACGTATGACTGAGTCTACTTGAATAAATCCGATCCTGAATTTTTTGACATTTTTGAAAAGCCTTGTCACCCCCCTATTGAACAAAACCGTGACGTAGGAAAATGGTTTTGAACCCATTGGATGCCACCCCTCTCCCTTTTTGACGTTTTTAAGTCTCATTGACTTAGTGTGCACATAATTATTGCCTTACGGATACAGCTAATTAGAGGTAGCCAGTTACAATTAACATACATTTTCGCATATCAAACGAAAGGTCTACTACTCCTCTGTCTCCCGAGCACATAACATTTTCGAAAAATGTGTTGTTATAAGTCGTAATCCAACCAAATTGCGCCCCACTTTACGTAAATCATTCCGAAATTCTCAGATTTTGTTTCTCTGCAAAAACGGCTGATAGAGTCTATTTGAATAGATTCGATCCCAAATTTGTTGACATCTTTAACAAGCCTGGTTACCCCCCTATTGAACAAAACCGTCACGGAGGAAAATGGTTTTGAACCCATTGGATGCCACCCCTCTCCCTTTTTGACGTTTTTAAGTCTCATTGACTTAGCGTGCACATAATTATTGCCTTACGGATACAGCTAATTAGAGGTAGCAAAACGGCTGACTGAGTCTACTTGAATAAATCCGATCCTGAATTTTTTGACATTTTTAAAAAGCCTGGTTACCTCCCTATTGAACAAAACCGTCACGGAGGAAAATGGTTTTGAACCCATTGGATGCCACCCCTCTCCCCTTTTTGACGTTTTTAAGTCTCATTGACTTAGCGTGCACATAATTATTGCTTTACGGATACAGCTAATTAGAGGTAGCAAAACGGCTGACTGAGTCTATTTGAATAGATCCGATCCTGAATTTTTTGACATTTTTGAAAAGCCTGGTCATTCCCCTATTGAACAAAACCGTCACGTAGGAAAATGGTTTTGAACCCATTGGATGCCACCCCTCTCCCTTTTTGACGTTTTTAAGTCTCATTGACTTAGTGTGCACATAATTATTGCCTTACGGATACAGCTAATTAGAGGTAGCTAAGTACAATTTAACATACATTTTCGCATATCAAACGAAAGGTTTACTAGTCCTCTGTCTCGCGAGCACATACAATTTTCGAAAAATGTGTTGTTATAAGGCGTGATCCAACCAAATTGCGCCCCACTTCACGTAAATCATTCCGAAATTCTCAGATTTTGTTTTTTTGCAAAAACGGCTGATAGAGTCTATTTGAATAGATCCGATCCCAAATTTTTTGACATTTTTGAAAAGCCTGGTCACCCCCCTATTGAACAAAACCGTCACGGAGGAAAATGGTTTTGAACCCATTGGATGCCACCCCTCTCCCTTTTTGACGTTTTTAAGTCTCATTGACTTAGCGTGCACATAATTATTGCCTTACGGATACAGCTAATTAGAGGTAGCAAAACGGCTGACTGAGTCTATTTGAATAGATCCGATCCTGAATTTTTTGACATTTTTGAAAAGCCTTGTCACCCCCCTATTGAACAAAACCGTCACGGAGGAAAATGGTTTTGAACCCATTGGATGCCACCCCTCTCCCCATTTGACGTTCTTAAGTCTCATTGACTTAGCGTGCACATAATTATTGACTTACGGATACAGCTAATTAGAGGTAGCAAAACGGCTAAATGAGTCTACTTGAATAGATCCGATCCTGAATTTTTTGACATTTTTAAAAAGCCTGGTCACCCCCCCTATTGAACAAAACCGTCACGTAGGAAAATGGTTTTGAACCCATTGGATGCCACCCCTCTCCCTTTTTGACGTTTTTAAGTCTCATTGACTTAGTGTGCACATAATTATTGCCTTACGGATACAGCTAATTAGAGGTAGCTAAGTACAATTTAACATATATTTTCCCATATCAAACGAAAGGTCTACTAGTCCTCTGTCTCCCGAGCACATACAATTTTCGAAAAATGTGTTGTTATAAGGCGTGATTCAACCAAATTGCGCCCCACTTTACGTAAATCATTTCGAAATTCTCAGATTTTGTTCCTCTGAAAAAACGGCTGATTGAGTCTATTTGAATAGATCCGATCCTGAATTTTTTGACATTTTTGAAAAGCCTGGTCACCCCCCTATTGAACAAAACCGTCACGGAGGAAAATGGTTTTGAACCCATTGGATGCCACCCCTCTCCCTTTTTGACGTTTTTAAGTCTCATTGACTTAGCGTGCACATAATTATTGCCTTACGGATACAGCTAATTAGAGGTAGCAAAACGGCTGACTGAGTCTATTTGAATAGATCCGACCCCAAATTTTTGACATTTTTGAAAAGCCTGGTCACCCCTATTGAACAAAACCGTCACGGAGGAAAATGGTTTTGAACCCATTGGATGCCACCCCTCTCCCCATTTGACGTTTTAAGTCTCATTGACTTAGCGTGCACATAATTATTGCCTTACGGATACAGCTAATTAGAGGTAGCAAAACGGCTGACTGAGTCTACTTGAATAGATCCGATCCTGAATTTTTTGACATTTTTGAAAAGCCTGGTCACCCCTATTGAACAAAACCGTCACGTAGGAAAATGGTTTTGAACCCATTGGATGCCACCCCTCCCCTTTTGACGTTTTTAAGTCTCATTGACTTAGTGTGCACATAATTATTGCCTTACGGATACAGCTAATTAGAGGTAGCTAATTACAATTTAACATACATTTTCGCATATCAAACGAAAGGTCTACTAGTCCTCTGTCTTCTGAGCACATAAATTTTCGAAAAATGTGTTGTTATAAGGCGTGATTAACCAAATTGCGCCCCACTTTACGTAAATCATTCCGAAATTCTCAGATTTTGTTTCTCTGCAAAAACGGCTGATTGAGTCTATTTGAATAGATCCGATCCCAAATTTTTTGACATTTTTGAAAAAGCCTGGTCACCCCTATTGAACAAAACTGTCACGGAGGAAAATGGTTTTGAACCCATTGGATGCCACCCTCTCCCCTTTTTGACGTTTTTAAGTCTCATTGACTTAGCGTGCACATAATTATTGCCTTACGGATACAGCTAATTAGAAGTAGCAAAACGGCTGACTGAGTCTATTTGAATAAATCCGATCCTGAAATTTTTGACATTTTTGAAAAGCCTGGTCACCCCTATTGAACAAAACCGTCACGGAGGAAAATGGTTTTGAACCCATTGGATGCCACCCCTCTCCCTTTTTGACGTTTTTAAGTCTCATTGACTTAGTGTGCACATAATTATTGCCTTACGGATACAGCTAATTAGAGGTAGCTAAGTACAATTTAACATACATTTTCGCATATCAAACGAACGGTTTACTAGTCCTCTGTCTCCCGAGCACATACAATTTTCAAAAAATGTGTTGTTATAAGGCGTGATCTAACCAAATTGCGCCCCACTTTACGTAAATCATTCCGAAATTCTCAGATTTTGTTTCTCTGCAAAAACGGCTGATAGAGTCTATTTGAATAGATCCGATCCCAAATTTTTTGACATTTAAAAAAAGCCTAGTCATTCCCCTATTGAACAAAACCGTCACGGAGGAAAATGGTTTTGAACCCATTGGATGCCACCCCTCTCCCTTTTTGACGTTTTTAAGTCTCATTGACTTAGCGTGCACATAATTATTGCCTTACGGATACAGCTAATTAGAGGTAGCAAAACGGCTGACTGAGTCTATTTGAATAGATCCGATCCCAAATTTTTTGACATTTTTGAAAAGCCTGTCACCCCCTATTGAACAAAACCGTCACGGAGGAAAATGGTTTTGAACCCATTGGATGCCACCCATTGACTTAGTCTCCCCATTTGACGTTCTTAAGTCTCATTGACTTAGCGTGCACATAATTATTGCCTTACGGATTTAGCTAATTAGAGGTAGCAAAACGGCTAAATGAGTCTACTTGAATAGATCCGATCCTGAATTTTTTGACATTTTTGAAAAGCCTGGTCATCCCCCTATTGAACAAAACCGTCACGTAGGAAAATGGTTTTGAACCCATTGGATGCCACCCCTCTCCCTTTTTGACGTTTTTAAGTCTCATTGACTTAGTGTGCACATAATTATTGCCTTACGGATACAGCTAATTAGAGGTAGCTAAGTACAATTTAACATACATTTTCGCATATCAAACGAAAGGTCTACTAGTCCTCTGTCTCCCGAGCACATAAATTTTCGAAAAATGTGTTGTTATAAGGCGTGATCTAATTAAATTGCGCCCCACTTTACGTAAATCATTCCGAAATTCTCAGATTTTGTTTCCGCTGCAAAAACGGCTGATTGAGTCTATTTGAATAAATCCGATCCTGAATTTTTTGACATTTTTGAAAAGCCTGGTCACCCCTATTGAACAAAACCGTCACGGAGGAAAATGGTTTTGAACCCATTGGATGCCACCCCTCTCCCTTTTTTGACGTTTTAAGTCTCATTGACTTAGTGTGCACATAATTATTGCCTTACGGATACAGCTAATTAGAGGTAGCTAATTACAATTTAACATACATTTTCGCATATCAAACGAAAGGTTTACTAGTCCTCTGTATCCCGAGCTCATACAATTTTCAAAAAATGTGTTGTTATAAGGCGTGATTCAACCAAATTGCGCCCCACTTTACGTAAATCATTCCGAAATTCTCAGATTTTGTTTCTCTGCAAAAACGGCTGATTGAGTCTATTTGAATAGATCCGATCCCAAATTTTTTGACATTTTTGAAAAGCCTGGTCACTTCCCTATTGAACAAAACCATCACGGAGGAAAATGGTTTTGAACCCATTGGATGCCACCCCTCTCCCTTTTGGACGTTTTTAAGTCTCATTGACTTAGCGTGCACATAATTATTGCTTTACGGATACAGCTAATTAGAGGTAGCAAAACGGCTAAATGAGTCTACTTGAATAGATCCGATCCTGAATTTGTTGACATTTTTGAAAAGCCTGGTCACCCCCCTATTGAACAAAACCGTCACGTAGGAAAATGGTTTTGAACCCATTGGATGCCACCCCTCTCCCTTTTTGACGTTTTTAAGTCTCATTGACTTAGTGTGCACATAATTATTGCCTTACGGATACAGCTAATTAGAGGTAGCTAAGTACAATTTAACATACATTTTCGCATATCAAACGAACGGTTTACTAGTCCTCTGTCTCCCGAGCACATACAATTTTCAAAAATGTGTTGTTATAAGGCGTGATCTAACCAAATTGCGCCCCACTTTACGTAAATCATTCCGAAATTCTCAGATTTTGTTTCTCTGCAAAAACGGCTGATAGAGTCTATTTGAATAGATCCGATCCCAAATTTTTGACATTTTTAAAAGCCTGGTCACCCCCTATTGAACAAAACCGTCACGGAGGAAAATGGTTTTGAACCCATTGGATGCCACCCTCTCCCTTTTTGACGTTTTTAAGTCTCATTGACTTAGCGTGCACATAATTATTGCCTTACGGATACAGCTAATTAGAGGTAGCAAAACGGCTGACTGAGTCTATTTGAATAAATTCGATCCCAAATTTTTTGACATTTTTGAAAAGCCTTGTCACCCCCTATTGAACAAAACCGTCACGGAGGAAAATGGTTTTGAACCCATTGGATGCCACCCCTCTCCCCATTTGACGTTCTTAAGTCTCATTGACTTAGCGTGCACATAATTATTGCCTTACGGATACAGCTAATTAGAGGTAGCAAAATATCAAACGGCTACTAGTCCTCTGTCTCCCGAATGAGTCTATCTTTGAATAAATCCGATCCTGAATTTTTTTTGACATTTTTTTTGAAAAGCCTGGTCACCCCCCTATTGAACAAAACCGTCACGGAGGAAAATGGTTTTGAACCCATTGGATGCCACCCCTCTCCCTTTTTGACGTTTTTAAGTCTCATTGACTTAGTGTGCACATAATTATTGCCTTACGGATACAGCTAATTAGAGGTAGCTAAGTACAATTTAACATACATTTTCGCATATCAAACGAAAGGTCTACTAGTCCTCTGTCTCCCGAGCACATACAATTTTCAAAAATGTGTTGTTATAAGGCGTGATCTAACCAAATTGCGCCCCACTTTACGTAAATCATTCCAAAATTCTCAGATTTTGTTTCTCTGCAAAAACGGCTGATTGAGTCTATTTGAATAGATCCGATCCCAAATTTTTTGACATTTTTGAAAAGCCTGGTCACCCCTATTGAACAAAACCGTCACGGAGGAAAATGGTTTTGAACCCATTGGATGCCACCCCTCTCCCTTTTTGACGTTTTTAAGTCTCATTGACTTAGCGTGCACATAATTATTGCCTTACGGATACAGCTAATTAGAGGTAGCAAAACGGCTGACTGAGTCTACTTGAATAAATCCGATCCTGAATTTTTTGACATTTTTGAAAAGCCTGGTCACCCCCTATTGAACAAAACCGTCACGTAGGAAAATGGTTTTGAACCCATTGGATGCCACCCCTCTCCCTTTTTGACGTTTTTAAGTCTCATTGACTTAGTGTGCACATAATTATTGCCTTACGGATACAGCTAATTAGAGGTAGCTAAGTACAATTTAACATACATTTTCGCATATCAAACGAACGGTTTACTAGTCCTCTGTCTCCCGAGCACATACAATTTTCAAAAAATGTGTTGTTATAAGGCGTGATCTAATTAAATTGCGCCCCACTTTACGTAAATCATTCCGAAATTCTCAAATTGTGTTTCTCTGCAAAAACGGCTGATAGAGTCTATTTGAAAAAGTCCGATCCCAAATTTTTGACATTTTTAAAAAGCCTGGTCACCCCCCTATTGAACAAAACCGTCACGGAGGAAAATGGTTTTGAACCCATTGGATGCCACCCCTCTCCCTTTTTGACGTTTTTAAGTCTCATTGACTTAGCGTGCACATAATTATTGCCTTACGGATACAGCTAATTAGAGGTAGCAAAACGGCTGACTGAGTCTATTTGAATAGATCCGATCCCAAATTTTTTGACATTTTTGAAAAGCCTTGTCACCCCCCTATTGAACAAAACCGTCACGGAGGAAAATGGTTTTGAACCCATTGGATGCCACCCCTCTCCCCATTTGACGTTCTTAAGTCTCATTGACTTAGCGTGCACATAATTATTGCCTTACGGATTTAGCTAATTAGAGGTAGCAAAACGGCTAAATGAGTCTATTTGAATAGATCCGATCCTGAATTTTTTGACATTTTTGAAAAGCCTGGTCACCCCCCTATTGAACAAAACCGTCACGTAGGAAAATGGTTTTGAACCCATTGGATGCCACCCCTCTCCCTTTTTGACGTTTTTAAGTCTCATTGACTTAGTGTGCACATAATTATTGCCTTACGGATACAGCTAATTAGAGGTAGCTAAGTACAATTTAACATACATTTTCGCATATCAAACGAAAGGTCTACTAGTCCTCTGTCTCCCGAGCACATACAATTTTCAAAAAATGTGTTGTTATAAGGCGTGATCTAACCAAATTGCGCCCCACTTTACGTAAATCATTCCGAAATTTTCAGATTTTGTTCCTCTGCAAAAACGGCTGATTGAGTCTATTTGAATAGATCCGATCCTGAATTTTTTTGACATTTTTAAAAGCCTGGTCACCCCTATTGAACAAAACCGTCACGGAGGAAAATGGTTTTGAACCCATTGGATGCCACCCCTCTCCCTTTTTGACGTTTTTAAGTCTCATTGACTTAGTGTGCACATAATTATTGCCTTACGGATACAGCTAATTAGAGGTAGCTAATTACAATACAATTTAACATACATTTTCGCATATCAAACGAACGGTTTACTAGTCCTCTGTCTCCCGAGCACATACAATTTTCAAAAAATGTGTTGTTATAAGGCGTGATCCAAATTGCGCCCCAAACGTTCATTTGAAATTCTCAGATTTTGTTTCTCTGCAAAAACGGCTGATAGAGTCTATTTGAATAGATCCGATCCCCATTTTTGAAAAGCCTGGTCACCCCTATTGAACAAAACCGTCACGGAGGAAAATGGTTTTGAACCCATTGATGCCACCCTCTCTCCCTTTTGACGTTTTTAAGTCTCATTGACTTAGCGTGCACATAATTATTGCCTTACGGATACAGCTAATTAGAGGTAGCAAAACGGCTGACTGAGTCTACTTGAATAGATCCGATCCTGAATTTTTTGACATTTTTGAAAAGCCTGGTCACCCCTATTGAACAAAACCGTCACGTAGGAAAATGGTTTTGAACCCATTGGATGCCACCCCTCTCCTTTTTTGACGTGTTTAAGTCTCATTGACTTAGTGTGCACATAATTATTGCCTTACGGATACAGCTAATTAGAGGTAGCTAATTACAATTTAACATACATTTTCGCATATCAAACGAAAGGTCTTCTAGTCCTCTGTCTCCCGAGCACATACAATTTTCAAAAAAATGTGTTGTTATAAGGCGTGATTCAACCAATTTGCGCCCCACTTTACGTAAATCATTCCGAAATTCTCAGATTTTGTTCCTCTGCAAAAACGGCTGATTGAGTCTATTTGAATAGATTCGATCCCAAATTTTTTGACAATTTTGAAAAGCCTGGTCAACCCCTATTGAACAAAACCGTCACGGAGGAAAATGGTATTGAACCCATTGGATGCCACCCCTCTCCCTTTTGACGTTTTTAAGTCTCATTGACTTAGCGTGCACATAATTATTGCCTTACGGATACAGCTAATTAGAGGTAGCAAAACGGCTGACTGAGTCTACTTGAATAAATCCGATCCTGAATTTTTTGACATTTTTGAAAAGCCTGGTCACCCCTATTGAACAAAACCGTCACGGAGGAAAATGGTTTTGAACCCATTGGATGCCACCCCTCTCCCCTTTTTTGACGTTTTTAAGTCTCATTGACTTAAAGTTTAAATTTGAAAATAACATCAAAATACATAAAGTAAATAGTTAAAGAAAAATTATATGCACAAGAAAAATATCAAATCAACAAAGTCCCTGAGATCTACTATGAAAGACAGAAAAATGGTGGAATAAGCACTGAACAACACACTCTTTCACCGAGAATGAAAACGCAGAGATTCTTAAATTGTACTCAAAAGTTGGCGTCCAGGTGACAATGGGAAGATTGTAATTTTTCAATTAGATCAAGATGAATTTAGAAATTTTGTAAAGAAAAGGCAGGTATACCCTCCATAACAAGCGATCCATGAATTTTATAGGCATTACTGAAAGCTTGCATTCAAACTTGTCCTATTTAATAACTTATACATAACTTGAAATATTTGTTTAGGTATTATGGACAAAGAAAATAATACATTTTTTTCATCTAATACTGAAAAGCATATGAAATGCTTAGTAAAACAAGATCTTGCAATCAGAATATCTACGCTACAGCTAACTAAGCTATGAGGACTTTAAACAAATGTAAATATTGCTGATATTTACACAGAAAGTCTTATTAAATGAGTTACTTCATTTCAAAGATATCACTAGTATACTGAAAAGTGACTAATCAAGCTTTTAAACACACTGCTGAAATCTTTTAAAGGTAATAACTCATATAGAGAAATATATGTCAACATGATTTTGACACCAATTTATTCCTTTGGAATGTCCTTTACCATATATATGAAAGTGATATTTAAAACTCTTAATATAAACCAAACATAAAATACCCGCTAAAATAAAAGAAGCAAAAATACCTAACACACCAGGGAGACAATAACTACATGTTCAATCCTTTTCAAGATAGGTACGAAGAGTCCGTACTGCAGGGAAGTTACTATTTTTCTCTTACCGTCCGTGAGTTGAAAAAGAATTCTGCACAAATTCCAACGTGTTGTGACATTGCTTAGAGTAGTGTAGGTCAAACAAGTAAAAAGCCTTAAAAAAAGACATCAACGGCTTTAAGTAGTGAGGGCTGTTCTAAGGCAGGATCAAGTCAACAACCAAAAATACTTGACTTGCAGAGAAACGCGATCCTAGTATAAGAAAAAGGGTTGAATGCTTCTTCCATCAAATTAAACCATTTCAGATGTGTGGATGTTGGTTCCAATCTGTAAATATATGGAAAATTAGTTACAATTTGAATTCAGAGTAAAATGCTAAAAGTGTAGAAATCTATGCTGACCAATACGTAAGTAACATTACGTAAAACTTCTTGAATACACACAAAAACAATGCAGTAATAAACATTTCTGCCAAGATTTGAAAAACATTGTGCAGCTTTGGATTATGAATAATCATACACTTGCCAGATGGCAGAACATTCTGAAAAAATATGATCCTCTTGAAGCATCAATTAAATTAAGAAAACCTAATTTTATTGTACAATCATTTGTATCTGTGAAACTAGAATGCTCGATGAAGACTGATCTATGCTCCTTTTAATCACAGAGGTGCAAGAGAATATGCTGTAGCTGTCCAATATTCCTTGATATTTAGAAAAGGTGAATCCTCTGAGTTTTTGTATATGCCAAAAACATAAAATGAAAATAATTGCAAATTAAATGTGTTTTTTCCTATTCATATTTGTGACATGGTGACAAGACTAAGTGACATCCATATCTTATCGAGTAAATCCTGTTTAGACAGACAGTCCAATTTGCATTGAATCATACAATACTAGCCACCGGATATCTGAAAACTTTGAATGCCTTTTTGTAAAAAAGAAAATCATGTCCTTCGTTGAATTAGGGAGAATGTTTTGCTCTTCATGTTTTTAATTAAAATATGTAAAGTAAGTTTCATCAAAATACCTTGGTCGTGCAGTAAGTGTATTGCGATCCATGGTTAGGTTATTTTCTTTAAAAATTTAAAATCATGAAATTTTGCACAACTTTTTACCAAAAAAAAAATGGATATTGATGGATAGGGCAGACAAAATTCGACCGGAATTGGATACTAGAAGTTAGGCCTAGTACAGGTACTAGAACACAATTTGTAAAAAGTAATATTTGCTTATTACCTGATGCTGATCACAAATTTGAGAAGAAAAATCAAGAAATTGTTTTACCATGCCATTTTGGTTCACAGTTTATGACAAGTGCCCATATTTTAGATTTATTTGACTTCGATTTTGAATGTACGTTCCCTTTTCTAAGACTGTGCTGACATGTAAAGTCAATGCTGACATCATGCTGACCTTAATATGTTACTGACAAAACTGGGAAGATTACATGCTGATATTTCTTTTCTTTTATCTTTGTTACTGTTAATTTTCTGAGTACCCAGATAGGGTCAGTTCACGGTTACCACCATTGTTTTGCTATCTAACTCGGGCCTTATTCCAGGAACATTGCCATTTATGTAGACTGCTGACCTTCACACAGTGCATAAAACAATCATTCCCATGGTGAGTAAAATAATTTTGTGAAAATATCACACTGGATACAAAACCTCAACCTGTATAATATATATGTATCTAACCTGGTAAGCTTTTTCTTGGCAACTGGCTGCTTCAGACTTAACGGCCCTGACTTTTCCTGTTCTCTTCCAGCACATTTCTCAACCGCTGTTCGAGATAACCAGAGGAAGAATGGCTTCCTCTGCCTCTGGAAACCATGCTTCCACCCAAAATAAGAACATTCTCAAAAATGTAGGCCAGATAATTTTAGTTTTGATTTTTACAGAATGACAAAGTCTACATGGTAAGCTACTGTACATTAAAGGATTAAAATGTAAAAAGCACACTACAGTTCAACACCTACCTGTAATGCAGTGTTAACATTAAGGTGCGGGATTCCGCACATAGTGTCAAATTCTGCAAACAAAAAAAAATTACGAAGGAGAAATTCCTGCCAGAAAACAATTCAAAATGCTAAAAATACCCCCTCCCTCCCCCCCAAGGTCAAATGTGCAATTTTCTAGCCTTTTTGGTGTTATCTCTTAGGTCTCTTATTGTATTCTGTTATTTCTCTAAATAGACAAGCCCTCCCCCTCCCCTCCATGAAATTGATTCATGCAACTTCTGTGAGTAAATTCCCACAAAAGCAATAAATCCAGTACACAAACAATCATTTCTTCATTAACAAAAACTTGATTGCATTTTTTTCGACTTTTTATTCTGTAGGAAAGCTATTTTCATAAATTATTGAAAAAATTATTATTACAGATTTCAATTGAAGACAAATATATTATATACAAGGTTTTCCAAATCTATACCACTGTTTTTTTAATCTATAAAACATCCCTCCCAGACATTATTAGTGAGAGTATTTGGAATTGATTAAGGTGACACCGTAAATTGTATGCATATTTCTATTTCTAAATTCTACTGTAAAAAACAATAACACAAAAAGAAAAAGAAATGTATAATTTAAGCCTTGAAATCCATCATACAGTAGATGCCATTAGTAATGTGTACTGTTTTGAAATGCTTTGCAAAATTGTCCAATTTTTTCTGCACAGTGTAATTCTGTTAAATGTCCACTGTTTTTAAAATGCTATACACAATTCCCATTCCCTTTGCTGCACACAGCACAATTATATACAAAGAACAAATGAAGTAAACAGGATATAAACTACCAAGACTTCCCACGACACCTAGCAACATACATAACAACAAGGCAAGGGAAACAAAGACACTGTTGTGGGTTGCATGATTTGCATATTCAGTGAGGTACGATGTTAGCCTATGACCAATTTGATTTGCATATTTTCTGCATTTGTTTTTATCTCAGACATGCCTAAATTATGACTAAAGATGTACAAAAGTGGTTAAAACGAGAAGCCTAGGCCTATTTCATGAATAGCTTTAGATTTTGTTTACATTGGGTCAGTCGTAATTAATTCATTTTGAACCTAACTAGACCGAATATCAATATAACTATGATTCGAAATTTGAACCAAATTCTAACGTTATTCTTAAATCCAGGATAGCTTAAACTTGGTCAAATTGACCCAAATCAAAAGCATAATACGAAAAATAGCGCAGCAATGCTAATTAAACTACGCGAAACTATCAAATGTGCCTGCATTTGTCAGTATACTTCCAGAGAAGTTTTTCAAAGGCAAAGTCACACTCAAGGAGTCTTAACGTATCTTAACGTACTATACCGCACTGGCGCTACCTTGCAAAATAACATTAGACTAGCAGTGTGTATAAGTAACGACGAAACTGCTCAAATTCAACGAACAAAATCCACTCACCGGGGAAACGTTTCTTTCAACGCATTTAAGTTCCATTCCTCAAGTTTTCTTGCAGCAAAATCCACCATATCTGCAATAAAAATGTGTTACTTAAGGTTGAAATTCACGCGAGTTTCCATCAAGTCTCCAAGATGGCGATGGTCAGCGGTACTGGTTTTGTGATATTACGTAAGTGCCTGTGGTTAAGCCAATGAAAACACGTATATTTTCTGACCACGTACTGTGGTCAGCGTCATCTCCTTGGTATGACAACAGGACGTGAGATATTTGACTACACTGTGGTCAGATCGCGGGAAATTTGAGCGGACCAAGCACAATGGTCAGATATCTGACCAACCTTTTTAGAGTGTAGTGTGCACATAATTATTGCCTTACGGATACAGCTAATTAGAGGTAGCTAGTTACAATTAACATACATTTTCGCATATCAAACGAAAGGTCTACTAGTCCTCTGTCTCCCGAGCACATAAATTTTTCGAAAAATGTGTTGTTATAAGGCGTGATTCAACCAAATTGCGCCCCACTTTACGTAAATCATTCCGAAATTCTCAGATTTTGTTCCTCTGCAAAAACGGCTGATTGAGTCTATTTGAATAGATCCGATCCCAAATTTTTGACATTTTTAAAAAGCCAGGTCACCCCTATTGAAAAAAAACCGTCACGGAGGAAAATGGTTTGAACCCATTGGATGCCACCCCTCTCCCCCCTTTTGACGTTCTTAAGTCTCATTGACTTAGCGTGCACATAATTATTGCCTTACGGATACAGCTAATTAGAGGTAGCAAAACGGCTGACTGAGTCTACTTGAATAAAACCGATCCTGAATTTTTGACATTTTTGAAAAGCCTGGTCACCCCTATTGAACAAAACCGTCACGTAGGAAAATGGTTTTGAACCCATTGGATGCCACCCCTCTCCCTTTTTGACGTTTTTAAGTCTCATTGACTTAGTGTGCACATAATTATTGCCTTACGGATACAGCTAATTAGAGGTAGCTAAGTACAATTTAACATACATTTTCGCATATCAAACGAAAGGTCTACTAGTCCTCTGTCTCCCGAGCACATACAATTTTCGAAAAATGTGTTGTTATAAGGCGTGATTCAACCAAATTGCGCCCCACTTTACGTAACTCATTCCGAAATTCTCAGATTTTGTTCCTCTGCAAAAACGGCTGATTGAGTCTATTTAAATAGATCCGATCCCAAATTTTTTGACATTTTTGAAAAGCCTGGTCACCCCTATTGAACAAAATCATCACGGAGGAAAATGGTTTTGAACCCATTGGATGCCACCCTCTCCCTTTTGACGTTTTAAGTCTCATTGACTTAGTTGCACTTAATTATTGCCTTACGGATACAGCTAATTAGAGGTAGCAAAACGGCATTTTCGCATATCAAACGAAAGGTCTAGTCTTCCGAGCACATGGCGTGAATAAATTTTGTTCCTCTGCAAAAACCTGATTGATTCTGAAAATTCATTTTTGACATTTTTGAAAAAGTCTGGTTTTGCCCCTATTGAAAAAATCATCACGGAGGAAAATGGTTTTGAACCCATTGGATGCCACCCTCTCTCCCCTTTTGACGTTTTAAGTCTCATTGACTTAGCGTGCACATAATTATTGCCTTTACGGATACAGCTAATTAGAGGTAAAAACGGCGACTGAGTCTACTTGAATAAAAGCGATCCTGAATTTTTTGACATTTTTTTGAAAAGCCTGGTCACCCCTATTGAACAAAACCGTCACGTAGGAAAATGGTTTTGAACCCATTGGATGCCACCCCTCTCCCCTTTTTGACGTTTTTAAGTCTCATTCACAAACGAAAGGTTAGTGTGCACATAAAATTATTGCCTTACGGATACAGCAAATTAAAGGTAGCAAAACGGCTGACTGAGTCTAATTGAATAAATCCGATTCCAAATTTTTGACATTTTTGAAAAGCCTTGTCATCCCCTATTGAACAAAACCGTCACGGAGGAAAATGGTTTTGAACCCATTGGATGCACCCCTCTCCCTTTTGACGTTCCTAAGTCTCATTGACTTAGCGTGCACATAATTATTGCTTTACGGATACAGCTAATTAGAGGTAGTACAAAACGGCTGACTGAGTCTACTTGAATAGATCATTCCGAAATTCTCAGATCCTGAATTTTTTGACATTTTTGAAAAGCCTGGTCACCCCTATTGAACAAAACCGTCCTGTAGGAAAATGGTTTTGAACCCATTGGATGCCACCCTCTCCCTTTTGACGTTTTTAAGTCTTATTGACTTAGTGTGCACATAATTATTGCCTTACGGATACAGCTAATTAGAGGTAGCTAAACGTACAATTTAGAACAAAATCTGAAAATTTCGAATTGATTTAAAAAGCCTGGGGCGCAATTTGGTTGATCAAAACCTTATAACAACACATTTTTCAAAAATGTTATGTGCTTTTGAGACAGAGGACTTAGACCTTTCGTTTGATATTGGCTGATAGAGTCTATTTGAATAGATCCGATCCCAACATTTTTTGACATTTTTGAAAAGCCTGGTCACCCCCTATTGAACAAAACATTCACGGAGAAAAATGGTTTTGAACCCATTGATGCCACCCCCCCCTTTTGACGTTCTTAAGTCTCATTGACTTAGCGTGCACATAATTATTGCCTTACGGATACAGCTAATTAGTTCCTCTGCAGCAAAACGGCTGACTGAGTCTAATTGAATAAATCCGATCCTGAATTGTTTGACATTTTTGAAAAGCCTGGTCACCCCTATTGAACAAAACCGTCACGTAGGAAAATGGTTTTGAACCCATTGGATGCCACCCTCTCCCTTTTTGACGTTTTTAAGTCTCATTGACTTAGTGTGCACATAATTATTGCCTTACGGATACAGCTAATTAGAGGTAGCTAGTTACAATTAACATACATTTTCGCATATCAAACGAAAGGTCTACTAATCCTCTGTCTCCGAGCACATAACATTTTTCGAAAAATGTTGTTATAAGGCGTGATTCAACCAAATTGCGCCCCACTTTACGTAAATCATTCCGAAATTCTCAGATTTTGTTCCTCTGCAAAAACGGCTGATTGAGTCTATTTGAATAATCCGATCCCAAATTTTTTGACATTTTTGAAAAGCCAGGTCACCCCTATTGAACAAAATCACTCACGGAGGAAAATGGTTTGAACCCATTGGATGCCACCCCTCTCTCCCTTTTGACGTTTTTAAGTCTCATTGACTTAGCGTGCACATAATTATTGCCTTACGGATACAGCTAATTAGAGGTAGCAAAACGGCTGACTGAGTCTACTTGAATAAAAGCCGATCCTGAATTTTTGACATTTTGAAAAGCCTGGTCACCCCTATTGAACAAAAACTGTCACGTAGGAAAATGGTTTTGAAACCCATTGGATGCCACCCCTCTCCCTTTTTGACGTTTTTAAGTCTCATTGACTTAGTGTGCACATAATTATTGCCTTACGGATACAGCTAATTAAAGGTAGCTAAGTACAATTTAACATACATTTTCGCATATCAAACGAAAGGTCTACTAGTCCTCTGTCTCCCGAGCACATAAAATTTTCGAAAAATGTGTTGTTATAAGGCGTGATTCAACCAAATTGCGCCCCACTTTACGTAAATCATTCCGAAATTCTCAGAATTTGTTCCTCTGCAAAAACGGCTGATTGAGTCTATTTGAATAGATCCGATCCCAATTTTTTTGACATTTTTAAAAAGCCAGGTCACCCCCCTATTGAAAAAAACCGTCACAGAGGAAAATGGTGTTGAACCCATTGGATGCCACCCCTCTCCCCCTTTGACGTTCTTAAGTCTCATTGACTTAGCGTGCACATAATTATTGCCTTACGGATACAGCTAATTAGAGGTAGCAAAACGGCTGACTGAGTCTACTTGAATAAAACCGATCCTGAATTTTTTGACATTTTTAAAAGCCTGGTCACCCCTATTGAACAAAAGCGTCACGTAGGAAAATGGTTTTGAACCCATTGATGCCACCCCTCTCCCTTTTTGACGTTTTTAAGTCTCATTGACTTAGTGTGCACATAATTATTGCCTTACGGATACAGCTAATTAGAGGTAGCTAATTACAATTTAACATACATTTTCGCATATCAAACGAAAGGTCTACTAGTCCTCTGTCTCCGAGCACATACAATTTTCGAAAAATGTGTTGTTATAAGGCGTGATCCAACCAAATTGCGCCCCACTTTACGTAAATCATTCCGAAATTCTCAGATTTTGTTCCTCTGCAAAAACGGCTGATTGAGTCTATTTGAATAATCCGATCCCAAATTTTTTGACATTTTGAAAAGCCTGATCACCCCTATTGAACAAAACCATCACGGAGGAAAATGGTTTTGAACCCATTGGATGCCACCCCTCTCCCCTTTTGACGTTTTTAAGTCTCATTGACTTAGCGTGCACATAATTAACTGCCTTACGGATACAGCTAATTAGAGGTAGCAAAACGGCTGACTGAGTCTACTTGAATAAATCCGATCCTGAATTTTTGACATTTTTTTGAAAAAGCCTGATCACCCCTATTGAACAAAACCGTCACGTAGGAAAATGGTTTTGAACCCATTGGATGCCACCCTCTCCCTTTTGACGTTTTTAAGTCTCATTAACTTAGTGTGCACATAATTATTGCCTTACGGATACAGCTAATTAGAGGTAGCTAATTACAATTAACATATATTTTCGCATATCAAACGAAAGGTCTACTAGTCCTCTGTCTCCCGAGCACATAAATGTTTGAAAAATGTGTTGTTATAAGGCGTGATCCAACCAAATTGCGCCCCACTTTACGTAAATCATTCCGAAAATTTCAGATTTTGTTCCTCTGCAAAAACGGCTGATTGAGTCTATTTGAAATAAATCGATCCCAATTTTTTGACATTTTTGAAAAGCCTGGTCACCCCTATTGAACAAAACCGTCACGGAGGAAAATGGTTTTGAACCCATTGGATGCCACCCCTCTCCCCTTTTTGACGTTTTTAAGTCTCATTGACTTAGCGTGCACATAATTATTGCCTTACGGATACAGCTAATTAGAGGTAGCAAAACGGCTGACTGAGTCTACTTGAATAAATCCGATCCTGAATTTTTTGACATTTTTGAAAAGCCTGGTCACCCCTATTGAACAAAACCGTCACGTAGGAAAATGGTTTTGAACCCATTGGATGCCACCCCTCTCCCTTTTGACGTTTTTAAGTCTCATTGACTTAGTGTGCACATAATTATTGCCTTACGGATACAGCTAATTAGAGGTAGCTAAGTACAATTTAACATATATTTTCGCATATCAAACGAAAGGTCTACTAGTCCTCTGTCTCCCGAGCACATAACATTTTTCGAAAAATGTGTTGTTATAAGGCGTGATTCAACCAAATTGCGCCCCACTTTACGTAAATCATTCCGAAATTCTCAGATTTTGTTCCTCTGCAAAAACGGCTGATTGAGTCTATTTGAATAGATCCGATCCCAATTTTTTGACATTTTTGAAAAGCCTGGTCACCCCTATTGAACAAAACTGTCACGGAGAAAATGGTTTTGAACCCATTGATGCCACCCTCTCCCCTTTACGTTTTTAAGTCTCATTGACTTAGCGTGCACATAATTATTGCCTTACGGATACAGCTAATTAGAGGTAGCAAAACGGCTGACTGAGTCTACTTGAATAAATCCGATCCTGAATTTTTGACATTTTTGAAAAAGCCTGGTCACCCCTATTGAACAAAACCGTCACGTAGGAAAATGGTTTTGAACCCATTGGATGCCACCCCTCTCCCTTTTTGACGTTTTTAAGTCTCATTGACTTAGTGTGCACATAATTATTGCCTTACGGATACAGCTAATTAGAGGTAGCTAGTTACAATTAACATACATTTTCGCATATCAAACGAAAGGTCTACTAGTCCTCTGTCTTCCGAGCACATAACATTTTCGGAAAATAAGTTGTTATAAGGCGTGATTCAACCAAATTGCGCCCCACTTTACGTAAATCATTCCGAAATTCTCAGATTTTGTTCCTCTGCAAAAACGGCTGATTGAGTCTATTTGAATAGATCCGATCCCAAATTTTTTGACATTTTTGAAAAGCCAGGTCACCCCCCTATTGAACAAAACTGTCACGGAGGAAAATGGTTTGAACCCATTGGATGCCACCCCTCTCCCTTTTTGACGTTTTTAAGTCTCATTGACTTAGTGTGCACATAATTATTGCCTTACGGATACAGCTAATTAGAGGTAGCTAAGTACAATTTAACATATATTTTCGCATATCAAACGAAAGGTCTACTAGTCCTCTGTCTCCCGAGCACATAAAATTTTCGAAAATGTGTTGTTATAAGGCGTGATTCAACCAAATTGCGCCCCACTTTACGTAAATCATTCCGAAATTCTCAGATTTTGTTCCTCTGCAAAAACGGCTGATTGAGTCTATTTGAATAGATCCGATCCCAATTTTTTGACATTTTTGAAAAGCCAGGTCACCCCTATTGAACAAAACCGTCACAGAGGAAAATGGTGTTGAACCCATTGGATGCCACCCCTCTCCCTTTTGACGTTTTAAGTCTCATTGACTTAGCGTGCACTTAATTATTGCCTTACGGATACAGCTAATTAGAGGTAGCAAAACGGCTGACTGAGTCTACTTGAATAAAACCGATCCTGAATTTTTTTGACATTTTTAAAAAGCCTGGTCACCCCTATTGAACAAAAGCGTCACGTAGGAAAATGGTTTTGAGCCCATTGGATGCCACCCTCTCCCTTTTGACGTTTTTAAGTCTCATTGACTTAGTGTGCACATAATTATTGCCTTACGGATACAGCTAATTAGAGGTAGCTAATTACAATTTAACATACATTTTCGCATATCAAACGAAAGGTCTACTAGTCTTCTGTCTCCCGAGCACATACAATTTTCGAAAAATGTGTTGTTATAAGGCGTGATTCAACCAAATTGCGCCCCACTTTACGTAAATCATTCCGAAATTCTCAGATTTTGTTCCTCTGCAAAAACGGCTGATTGAGTCTATTTGAATAGATCCGATCCCAAATTTTTTGACATTTTTGAAAAGCCTGGTCACCCCCCTATTGAACAAAATCATCACGGAGGAAAATGGTTTTGAACCCATTGGATGCCACCCTCTCCCTTTTGACGTTCTAAAGTCTCATTGACTTAGCGTGCACATAATTATTGCCTTACGGATACAGCTAATTAGAGGTAGCAAAACGGCTGACTGAGTCTACTTGAATAAAAGCGATCCTGAATTTTTTGACATTTTTGAAAAGCCTGGTCACCCCCCTATTGAACAAAACCGTCAAGTAGGAAAATGGTTTTGAACCCATTGGATGCCACCCCTCTCCCTTTTTGACGTTTTTAAGTCTCATTGACTTAGTGTGCACAAAATTATTGCCTTACGGATACAGCTAATAAAAGGTAGCTAAGTACATTTTAACATACATTTTCGCATATCAAACGAAAGGTCTACTAGTCCTCTGTCTCCCGAGCACATAACATTTTCGGAAAATAAGTTGTTATAAGGCGTGATTCAACCAAATTGCGCCCCACTTTACGTAAATCATTCCGAAATTCTCAGATTTTGTTCCTCTGCAAAAACGGCTGATTGAGTCTATTTGATTAGATCCGATCCCAAATTTTTTGACATTTTTGAAAAGCCAGGTCACCCCCCTATTGAACAAAACCGTCACGGAGGAAAATGGTTTGAACCCATTGGATGCCACCCCTCTCCCTTTTTGACGTTTTTAAGTCTCATTGACTTAGTGTGCACATAATTATTGCCTTACGGATACAGCTAATTAGAGGTAGCAAAACGGCTGACTGAGTCTACTTGAATAAATCCGATTCTGAATTTTTTGACATTTTTGAAAAGCCTGGTCACCCCTATTGAACAAAACCGTCACGTAGGAAAATGGTTTTGAACCCATTGATGCCACCCTCTCCCTTGTTGACGTTTTTAAGTCTCATTGACTTAGTGTGCACATAATTATTGCCTTACGGATACAGCTAATTAGAGGTAGCTAAGTACAATTTAACATATATTTTCGCATATCAAACGAAAGGTCTACTAGTCCTCTGTCTCCCGAGCACATAAAATTTTCGAAAAATGTGTTGTTATAAGGCGTGATTCAACCAAATTGCGCCCCACTTTACGTAAATCATTCCGAAATTCTCAGAATTTGTTCCTCTGCAAAAACGGCTGATTGAGTCTATTTGAATAGATCCGATCCCAATTTTTTTGACATTTTTGAAAAGCCTGGTCACCCCTATTGAACAAAACCGTCACTGAGGAAAATGGTTTTGAACCCATTGATGCCACCCTCTCCCCTTTTGACGTTCTTAAGTCTCATTGACTTAGCGTGCACATAATTATTGCCTTACGGATACAGCTAATTAGAGGTAGCAAAACGGCTGACTGAGTCTACTTGAATAAATCCGATCCTGAATTGTTTGACATTTTTGAAAAGCCTGGTCACCCCCCTATTGAACAAAACCGTCACGTAGGAAAATGGTTTTGAACCCATTGATGCCACCCTCTCCCTTTTGACGTTTTTAAGTCTCATTGACTTAGTGTGCACATAATTATTGCCTTACGGATACAGCTAATTAGAGGTAGCTAGTTACAATTAACATACATTTTCGCATATCAAACGAAAGGTCTACTAGTCCTCTGTCTTCCGAGCACATAACATTTTCGGAAAATAAGTTGTTATAAGGCGTGATTCAACCAAATTGCGCCCCACTTTACGTAAATCATTCCGAAATTCTCAGATTTTGTTCCTCTGCAAAAACGGCTGATTGAGTCTATTTGAATAGATCCGATCCCAAATTTTTTGACATTTTTGAAAAGCCAGGTCACCCCCCTATTGAACAAAACCGTCACGGAGGAAAATGGTTTGAACCCATTGGATGCCACCCCTCTCCCCTTTTGACGTTCTTAAGTCTCATTGACTTAGCGTGCACATAATTATTGCCTTAAGGATACAGCTAATTAGAGGTAGCTAGTTACAATTAACATATATTTTCGCATATCAAACGAAAGGTCTACTAGTCCTCTGTCTCCCGAGCACATAAAATGTTTGAAAAATGTGTTGTTATAAGGCGTGATTCAACCAAATTGCGCCCCACTTTACGTAAATCATTCCGAAATTCTAAGAATTTGTTCCTCTGCAAAAACGGCTGATTGAGTCTATTTGAATAGATCCGATCCCAATTTTTTTGACATTTTTAAAAAGCCAGGTCACCCCCCTATTGAACAAAACCGTCACAGAGGAAAATGGTGTTGAACCCATTGGATGCCACCCCTCTCCCCTTTTGACGTTCTTAAGTCTCATTGACTTAGCGTGCACTTAATTATTGCCTTACGGATACAGCTAATTAGAGGTAGCAAAACGGCTGACTGAGTCTACTTGAATAAAACCGATCCTGAATTTTTTGACATTTTGAAAAGCCTGGTCACCTCCCTATTGAACAAAAAGCGTCACGTAGGAAAATGGTTTTGAACCCATTGGATGCCACCCCTCTCCCTTTTTGACGTTTTTAAGTCTCATTGACTTAGTGTGCACATAATTATTGCCTTACGGATACAGCTAATTAGAGGTAGCTAAGTACAATTTAACATACATTTTCGCATATCAAACGAACGGTCTACTAGTCCTCTGTATTCCGAGCACATACATTTTTCGAAAATTGTGTTGTTATAAGGCGTGATCCAACCAAATTGCGCCCCACTTTACGTAAATCATTCCGAAATTCTCAGATTTTGTTCCTCTGCAAAAACGGCTGATTGAGTCTATTTGAAAAAATCCGATCCCAAATTTTTTGACATTTTTGAAAAGCCTGGTCACCCCTCTATTGAACAAAACCATCATGGAGGAAAATGGTTTTGAACCCATTGGATGCCACCCCTCTCCCTTTTTGACGTTTTTAAGTCTCATTGACTTAGCGTGCACATAATAACTGCCTTACGGATACAGCTAATTAGAGGTAGCAAAACGGCTGACTGAGTCTACTTGAATAAATCCGATCCTGAATTTTTTGACATTTTTAAAAGCCTGGTCACCCCTATTGAACAAAACCGTCACGTAGGAAATGGTTTTGAACCCATTGGATGCCACCCCTCTCCCTTTTTGACGTTTTTAAGTCTCATTGACTTAGTGTGCACAAAATTATTGTCTTACGGATACAGCTAATAAAAGGTAGCTAAGTATATTTTAACATACATTTTCGCATATCAAACGAAAGGTCTACTAGTCCTCTGTCTCCCGAGCACATAACATTTTCGGAAAATAAGTTGTTATAAGGCGTGATTCAACTAAATTGCGCCCCACTTTACGTAAATCATTCCGAAATTCTCAGATTTTGTTCCTCTGCAAAAACGGCTGATTGAGTCTATTTGAATAGATCCGATCCCAAATTTTTGGACATTTTTGAAAAGCCTGGTCAACCCCCTATTGAACAAAACCGTCACGGAGGAAAATGGTTTGAACCCATTGGATGCCACCCTCTCCCTTTTTTGACGTTTTTAAGTCTCATTGACTTAGTGTGCAAATAATTATTGCCTTACGGATACAGCTAATTAGAGGTAGCTAAGTACAATTTAACATATATTTTCGCATATCAAACGAAAGGTCTACTAGTCCTCTGTCTCCTGAGCACATAAAATTTTCGAAAAATGTGTTGTTATAAGGCGTGATTCAACCAAATTGCGCCCCACTTTACGTAAATCATTCCGAAATTCTCAGAATTTGTTCCTCTGCAAAAACGGCTGATTGAGTCTATTTGAATAGATCCGATCCCAAATTTTTTGACATTTTTTAAAAGCCTGGTCACCCCCCTATTGAACAAAACCGTCACGGAGGAAAATGGTTTGAACCCATTGATGCCACCCTCTCCCTTTTTGACGTTTTTAAGTCTCATTGACTTAGTGTGCACATAATTATTGCCTTACGGATACAGCTAATTAGAGGTAGCTAAGTACAATTTAACATATATTTTCGCATATCAAACGAAAGGTCTACTAGTCCTCTGTCTCCCGAGCACATAAAATTTTCGAAAATGTGTTGTTATAAGGCGTGATTCAACCAAATTGCGCCCCACTTTACGTAAATCATTCCGAAATTCTCAGAATTTGTTCCTCTGCAAAACGGCTGATTGAGTCTATTTGAATAGATCCGATCCCAATTTTTTTGACATTTTTAAAAAGCCAGGTCACCCCCCTATTGAACAAA
Source organism: Chiridota heheva (assembly GCA_020152595.1). Taxonomy (NCBI): domain Eukaryota; kingdom Metazoa; phylum Echinodermata; class Holothuroidea; order Apodida; family Chiridotidae; genus Chiridota; species Chiridota heheva. The sequence continues at coordinate 13,271 of JAIGNY010000425.1, read as the reverse complement.
ACCATCACAGAGGAAAATGGTGTTGAACCCATTGGATGCCACCCTCTCCCCTTTGACGTTCTTAAGTCTCATTGACTTAGCGTGCACTTAATTATTGCCTTACGGATACAGCTAATTAGAGGTAGCAAAACGGCTGACTGAGTCTACTTGAATAAAACCGATCCTGAATTTTTTGACATTTTTGAAAAGCCTGGTCACCCCTCTATTGAACAAAAGCATCACGTAGGAAAATGGTTTTGAACCCATTGATGCCACCCCTCTCCCCTTTTTGACGTTTTTAAGTCTCATTGACTTAGTGTGCACATAATTATTGCCTTACGGATACAGCTAATTAGAGGTAGCTAATTACAATTTAACATACATTTTCGCATATCAAACGAAAGGTCTACTAGTCTTCTGTCTCCCGAGCACATACAATTTTCGAAAAATGTGTTGTTATAAGGCGTGATTCAACCAAATTGCGCCCCACTTTACGTAAATCATTCCGAAATTCTCAGATTTTGTTCCTCTGCAAAAACGGCTGATTGAGTCTATTTGAATAGATCCGATCCCAAATTTTTTGACATTTTTGAAAATCCTGGTCACCCCTATTGAACAAAATCATCACGGAGGAAAATGGTTTTGAACCCATTGATGCCACCCTCTCCCTTTGACGTTCTAAAGTCTCATTGACTTAGCGTGCACATAATTATTGCCTTACGGATACAGCTAATTAGAGGTAGCAAAACGGCTGACTGAGTCTACTTGAATAAAAGCGATCCTGAATTTTTTGACATTTTTGAAAAGCCTGGTCACCCCTATTGAACAAAACCGTCAAGTAGGAAAATGGTTTTGAACCCATTGGATGCCACCCCTCTCCCCTTTTGACGTTCTAAAGTCTCATTGACTTAGTGTGCACAAAATTATTGCCTTACGGATACAGCTAATAAAAGGTAGCTAAGTACATTTTAACATACATTTTCGCATATCAAACGAAAGGTCTACTAGTCCTCTGTCTCCCGAGCACATAAAATTTTCGAAAAATGTGTTGTTATAAGGCGTGATTCAACCAAATTGCGCCCCACTTTACGTAAATCATTCCGAAATTCTCAGATTTTGTTCCTCTGCAAAAACGGCTGATTGAGTCTAATTGAATAGATCCGATCCCAAATTTTTTGACATTTTTGAAAAGCCTTGTCACCTCCCTATTGAACAAAACCGTCACGGAGGAAAATGGTTTTGAACCCATTGGATGCCACCCCTCTCCCTTTTTGACGTTTTTAAGTCTCATTGACTTAGCGTGCATATAATTATTGCCTTACGGATACAGCTAATTAGAGGTAGCAAAACGGCTGACTGAATCTACTTGAATAAATCCAATCCTGAATTTTTTGACATTTTGAAAAGCCTGGTCACCCCCTATTGAACAAAACCGTCACGTAGAAAATGGTTTTGAACCCATTGGATGCCACCCCTCTCCCTTTTTGACGTTTTTAAGTCTCATTGACTTAGTGTGCACATAATTATTGCCTTACGGATACAGCGAATTAGAGGTAGCTAAATACAATTTAACATACATTTTCGCATATCAAACGAACGGTCTACTAGTCCTCTGTCTCCCGAGCACATAACATTTTCGAAAAATGTGTTGTTATAAGGCGTGATCCAACCAAATTGCGGCCCACTTTACGTAAATCATTCCGAAATTCTCAGATTTTGTTCCTCTGCAAAAACGGCTGATTGAGTCTATTTGAATAAATCCGATCCCAAATTTTTGACATTTTTGAAAAGCCTGGTCACCCCCCTATTGAACAAAACCGTCAAGTAGGAAAATGGTTTTGAACCCATTGGATGCCACCCCTCTACCTTTTTGACGTTTTTAAGTCTCATTGACTTAGTGTGCACATAATTATTGCCTTACGAATTCAGCTAATTAGAGGTAGCCAGTTACAATTTAACATACATTTTCGCATATCAAACGAACGGTCTACTAGTCCTCTGTCTCCCGAGCACATAAAATTTTCGAAAAATGTGTTGTTATAAGGCGTGATCCAACCAAATTGCACCCCACTTTACGTAAATCATTCCGAAATTCTCAGATTTTGTTCCAGACTTAAAAACGTCAAAAAGGGAGAGGGATCCAATGGGTTCAAAACCATTTTCCTACGTGACGGTTTTGTTCAATAGGGGGGTGACCAGGCTTTTCAAAAATGTCAAAAAATTCAGGATCGGTTTTATTCAAGTAGACTCAGTCAGCCGTTTTGCTACCTCTAATTAGCTGTATCCGTAAGGCAATAATTATGTGCACACTAAGTCAATGAGACTTAAAAACGTCAAAAAGGGAGAGGGGTGGCATCCAATGGGTTCAAAACCATTTTCCTCCGTGACGGTTTTGTTCAATAGGGGGGTGACCAGTCTTTTCAAAAATGTCCAAAAATTTGGGATCGGATCTATTCAAATAGACTCAATCAGTGCACATAATTATTGCCTTACGGATACAGCGAATTAGAGGTAGCTAAATACAATTTAACATACATTTTCGCATATCAAACGAACGGTCTACTAGTCCTCTGTCTCCCGAGCACATAACATTTTCGAAAAATGTGTTGTTATAAGGCGTGATCCAACCAAATTGCGCCCCACTTTACGTAAATCATTCCGAAATTCTCAGATTTTGTTCCTCTGCAAAAACGGCTGATTGAGTCTATTTGAATAAATCCGATCCCAAATTTTTGACATTTTTGAAAAGCCTGGTCACCCCCCTATTGAACAAAACCGTCAAGTAGGAAAATGGTTTTGAACCCATTGGATGCCACCCCTCTCCCTTTTTGACGTTTTTAAGTCTTATTGACTTAGTGTGCACATAATTATTGCCTTACGAATACAGCTAATTAGAGGTAGCCGGTTACAATTTAACATACATTTTCGCATATCAAACGAACGGTCTACTAGTCCTCTGTCTCCCGAGCACATAAAATTTTGGAAAAATGTGTTGTTATAAGGCGTGATCCAACCAAATTGCGCCCCACTTTACGTAAATCATTCCGAAATTCTCAGATTTTGTTCCAGATTTAAAAACGTCAAAAAGGGAGAGGGGTGGCATCAATGGGTTCAAAACCATTTTCCTACGTGACGGTTTTGTTCAATAGGGGTGACCAGGCTTTTCAAAAATGTCAAAAATTCAGGATCGGTTTTATTCAAGTAGACTCAGTCAGCCGTTTTGCTACCTCTAATTAGCTGTATCCGTAAGGCAATAATTATGTGCACGCTAAGTCAATGAGACTTAAAAACGTCAAAAAGGGAGAGGGGTGGCATCCAATGGGTTCAAAACCATTTTCCTCCGTGACGGTTTTGTTCAATAGGGGGGTGACCAGGCTTTTCAAAAATGTCAAAAAAATTGGGATCCGATCTATTTAAATAGACTCAATCAGCCGTTTTTGCAGAGGAACAAAATCTGAAAATTTCGGAATGATTTACGTAAAGTGGGGCACAATTTGGTTGGATCACGCCTTATAACAACGCATTTTTCCAAACATTTATGTGCTCGGGAGACAGAGGACTAGTAGACCTTTCGTTTGATATGCGAAAATATATGTTAATTGTAACTAGCTACCTCTAATTAGCTGTATCCGTAAGGCAATAATTATGTGCACACTAAGTTAATGAGACTTAAAAACGTCAAAAAGGGAGAGGGGTGGCATCCAATGGGTTCAAAACCATTTCCCTACGTGACGGTTATGTTCAATAGGGGGGTGACCAGGCTTTTTAAAAATGTCAAAAAATTCAGGATCGGATTTATTCAAGTAGACTCAGTCAGCCGTTTTGCTACCTCTAATTAGCTGTATCCGTAAGGCAGTTATTATGTGCACGCTAAGTCAATGAGACTTAAAAACGTCAAAAAGGGAGAGGGGTGGCATCCAATGGGTTCAAAACCATTTTTCTACTTGACGGTTTTGTTCAATAGGGGTGACCAGGCTTTTCAAAAATGTCAAAAATTTGGGATCGGATTTATTCAAATAGACTCAATCAGCCGTTTTTGCAGAGGAACAAAATCTGAGAATTTCGGAATAATTTACGTAAAGTGGGGCGCAATTTGGTTGAATCACGCCTTATAACAACACATTTTTCGAAAATGTGATGTGCTCGGCAGACAGAGGACTAGTAGACCGTTCGTTTGATATGCGAAAATGTATGTTAAATTGTATTTAGCTACCTCTAATTCGCTGTATCCGTAAGGCAATAATTATGTGCACTGATTGAGTCTATTTGAATAGATCCGATCCCAAATTTTTGGACATTTTTGAAAAGACTGGTCACCCCCCTATTGAACAAAACCGTCACGGAGGAAAATGGTTTTGAACCCATTGGATGCCACCCCTCTCCCTTTTTGACGTTTTTAAGTCTCATTGACTTAGTGTGCACATAATTATTGCCTTACGGATACAGCTAATTAGAGGTAGCAAAACGGCTGACTGAGTCTACTTGAATAAATCCAATCCTAAATTTTTTGACATTTTTAAAAAGCCTGGTCACCCCCCTATTGAACAAAACTGTCACATAGAAAAATGATTTTGAACCCATTGGATGCCACCCTCTTCCTTTTTGACGTTTTTAAGTCTCATTGACTTAGTATGCACATAATTATTGCCTTACGGATACAGCTAATTAGAGGTAGCAAGTACAATTTAACATACATTTTCGCATATCAAACGAACGGTCTACTAGTCCTCTGTCTCCCGAGCACATAACATTTTCGAAAAATGTGTTGTTATAAGGCGTGATTCAACCAAATTGCGCCCCACTTTACGTAAATTATTCCGAAATTCTCAGATTTTGTTCCTCTGCAAAAACGGCTGATTGAGTCTATTTGAATAGATCCGATCCCAAATTTTTTGACATTTAAAAAAAAGCCTGGTCACCCCCCTATTGAACAAAACCGTCACGGAGGAAAATGGTTTTGAACCCATTGGATGCCACCCCTCTCCCTTTTTGACGTTTTTAAGTCTCATTGACTTAGCGTGCACATAATTATTGCCTTACGGATACAGCTAATTAGAGGTAGCAAAACGGCTGACTGAGTCTACTTCAATAAATCCAATCCTGAATTTTTTGACATTTTTGAAAAGCCTGGTCACCCCCCTATTGAACATAACCGTCACGTAGGAAAATGATTTTGAACCCATTGGATGCCACCCCTCTCCCTTTTTGACGTTTTTAAGTCTTATTGACTTAGTGTGCACATAATTATTGCCTTACGGATACAGCTAATTAGAGGTAGCTAAGTACAATTTAACATACATTTTCGCATATCAAACGAACGGTCTACTAGTCCTCTGTCTCCCGAGCACATAACATTTTCGAAAAATGTGTTGTTATAAGGCGTGATTCAACCAAATTGCGCCCCACTTTACGTAAATCATTCCGAAATTTTCAGATTTTGTTCCTCTGCAAAAACGGCTGATTGAGTCTATTTGAATAGATCCGATCCCAAATTTTTTAACATTTTTGAAAAAGCCTGGTCACCCCTATTGAACAAAACCGTCACGGAGGAAAATGGTTTTGAACCCATTGATGCCACCCCTCTCTCCCTTTTTGACGTTTTTAAGTCTCATTGACTTAGCGTGCACATAATTATTGCCTTACGGATAAAGCTAATTAGAGGTAGCAAACGGCTGACTGAGTCTACTTGAATAAATCCAATCCTAAATTTTTTGAAATTTTTGAAAAGCCTGGTCACCCCCTTATTGAACAAAACCGTCACGTAGAAAAATGATTTTGAACCCATTGGATGCCACCCTCTTCCTTTTTGACGTTTTTAAGTCTCATTGACTTAGTGTTGCACATAATTATTGCCTTACGGATACAGCTAATTAGAGGTGTAAAGTACAATTTAACATACATTTTCGCATATCAAACGAAAGGTCTACTAGTCTTCTGTCTCCCGGCACATAACATTTTCGAAAAATGTGTTGTTATAAGGCGTGATTTAAACCAAATTGCGCCCCACTTTACGTAAATCCTTCCATAATTCTCAGATTTTGTTCCTCTGCAAAAGCGGCTGATTGATTCAATTTGAATAGATCCGATCCCAAATCTTTTGACATTTTTAAAAAGCCTGGTCAACCCCCTATTGAACAAAACCGTCACGGAGGAAAATGGTTTTGAACCCATTGGATGCCACCCCTCTCCCCTTTTGACATTCTTAAGTCTCATTGACTTAGCGTGCACATAATTATTGCCTTACGGATACAGCTAATTAGAAGGTAGCAAAAACGGCTGGACTGAGTCTACTTGAATAAATCCGATCCTGAATTTTTTGACATTTTGAAAAGCCTGGTCACCCCTATTGAACAAAACCGTCACGTAGGAAAATGATTTTGGGCCCATTGGATGCCACCCCTCTCCCTTTTGACGTTTTAAGTCTCATTGACTTAGTGTGCACATAATTATTGCCTTACGGATACAGCTAATTAGGGTAGCTAAATACAATTTAACATACATTTTCGCATATCAAACGAAAGGTCTACCTAGTCCTCTGTCTCCCGAGCACATAACATTTTCGAAAAATGTGTTGTTATAAGGCGTGATCCAAATCAAATTGCGCCCCACTTTACGTAAATCATTCCGAAAATTCTCAGATTTTGTTCCTCTGCAAAACGGCTGATTGATTCTATTTGAATAAATCCGATCCCAAATTTTTTTAATATTTTGAAAAGCCTGGTCACCCCTATTGAACAAATCCGTCACGGAGAAAATGGTTTTGAACCCATTGGATGCCACCCCTCTCCCTTTTTGACGTTTTTAAGTCTCATTGACTTAGCGTGCACATAATTATTGCCTTACGGATAAAGCTAATTAGAGGTAACAAAACGGCTGACTGAGTCTACTTGAATAAATCCAATCCTAAATTTTGATGACATTTTGAAAAGCCTGAGTCACCCCTATTGAACAAAACCGTCACGTAGAAAAGTGATTTTGAACCCATTGGATGCAACCCTCTTCCTTTTTGACGTTTTTAAGTCTCATTGACTTAGTGTGCACATAATTGGTTGCCTTACGGATACAGCTAATTAGAGGTAGCAAGTACAATTTAACATACATTTCGCATATAAAACGAAAGGTCTACTTGTCTTCTGTCTGCCAGCACATAACATTTTCGAAAAATGTGTTGTTATAAGGCGTGATTTTAACCAAATTGCGCCCCACTTTACGTAAATCCTTCCATAATTCGCCAGATTTTGTTCCTCTGCAAAAACGGCTGATTGAGTCTATTTGAATAGATCCGACCCCAAATCTTTTGACATTTTAAAAGCCTGGTCACCCCTCATTGAACAAAAAAACCGTCACGGAGGAAAATGGTTTGAACCCATTGGATACCACCCCTCTCCTTTTTGACGTTTTTAAGTCTCATTGACTTAGCGTGCACATAATTATTGCCTTACGGATAAAAGCTAATTAGAGGTAGCAAAACGGCTGACTGAGTCTACTTGAATAAATCAACTTAAATTTTTGACATTTTTGAAAAGCCTGGTCACCCCCTATTGAACAAAACCCGTCACGTAGAAAAATGATTTTAAACCCATTGGATGCCACCTCTTCCTTTTTGACGTTTTTAAGTCTCATTGACTTAATTATTGCACACAATGTACCTTACGGATACAGCTAATTGCATTAGCAAGTACAATTTAACATACATTTTCGCATATCAAACGAAAGGTCTACTAGTCCTCTGTCTCCCGAGCACATAAAATTTTTTTCGAAAAATGTGTTGTTATAAGGCGTGATTCAACCAAATTGCGCCCCACTTTACGTAAATCATTTCGAAAATCTCAGATTTTGTTCCTCTGCAAAAACGGCTGATTGAGTCTATTTGAATATATCCGATCCCAAATTTTTTGACATTTTTGAAAAGCCTGGTAACCCCTATTGAACAAAACTGTCACGGAGGAAAATGGTTTTGAACCCATTGATGCCACCCTTCTCCCTTTTTGACGTTTTTAAGTCTCATTGACTTAGCGTGCACATAATTATTGCCTTACGGATACAGCTAATTAGAGGTAGCAAAACGGCTGACTGAGTCTACTTGAATAAATCCGATCGAATTTTTTGACATTTTTGAAAAGCCTGGTCACCCCTATTGAACAAAAAACTGTCACGGAGGAAAATGGTTTTGAACCCATTGATGCCACCCTCTCCCTTTTGACGTTTTTAAGTCTCATTGACTTAGTGTGCACATAATTATTGCCTTACGGATACAGCTAATTACAGGTAGCTAATTACAATAAACATACATTTTCGCATATCAAACGAAAGGTCTACTAGTCCTCTGTCTCCTGAGCACATAAATTTTCGAAAATGTGTTATAAGGCGTGATTCAACCAAATTGCGCCCCACTTTACGTAAATCATTTCGAAAATCTCAGATTTTGTTCCTCTGCAAAAACGGCTGATTGAGTCTATTTGAATATATCCGATCCCAAATTTTTTGACATTTTTGAAAAGCCTGGTAACCCCTATTGAACAAAACTGTCACGGAGGAAAATGGTTTTGAACCCATTGATGCCACCCTTCTCCTTTTTGACGTTTTTAAGTCTCATTGACTTAGCGTGCACATAATTATTGCCTTACGGATACAGCTAATTAGAGGTAGCAAAACGGCTGACTGAGTCTACTTGAATAAATCCGATCCTGAATTTTTTGACATTTTTGAAAAGCCTGGTCACCCCCTATTGAACAAAAAACCGTCACGGAGGAAAATGGTTTTGAACCCATTGATGCCACCCTCTCCCTTTTTGACGTTTTTAAGTCTCATTGACTTAGTGTGCACATAATTATTGCCTTACGGATACAGCTAATTACAGGTAGCTAATTACAATAAACATACATTTTCGCATCAAACGAAAGGTCTACTAGTCCTCTGTCTCCTCCTCTGTCTCATAAAATTTTCGAAAAATGTGTTGTTATAAGGCGTGATTCAACCAAATTGCGCCCCACTTTACGTAAATCATTTCGAAAATCTCAGATTTTGTTCCTCTGCAAAAACGGCTGATTGAGTCTATTTGAATATATCCGATCCCAAATTTTTTGACATTTTTGAAAAGCCTGGTAACCCCTATTGAACAAAAACTGTCACGGAGGAAAATGGTTTTGAACCCATTGATGCCACCCTTCTTTTTAAGTCCCTTTTTGACGTTTTTAAGTCTCATTGACTTAGCGTGCACATAATTATTGCCTTACGGATACAGCTAATTAGAGGTAGCAAAACGGCTGACTGAGTCTACTTGAATAAATCCGATCCTGAATTTTTTGACATTTTTGAAAAGCCTGGTCACCCCTATTGAACAAAACTGTCACGGAGGAAAATGGTTTTGAACCCATTGATGCCACCCTCTCCCTTTTTGACGTTTTTAAGTCTCATTGACTTAGTGTGCACATAATTATTGCCTTACGGATACAGCTAATTACAGGTAGCTAATTACAATAAACATACATTTTCGCATATCAAACGAAAGGTCTACTAGTCCTCTGTCTCCTGAGCACATAAATTTTCGAAAAATGTGTTGTTATAAGGCGTGATTCAACCAAATTGCGCCCCACTTTACGTAAATCATTTCGAAAATCTCAGATTTTGTTCCTCTGCAAAAACTGAGTCTGAATTGAGTATCTGATCCTTGAATAAATTCCTGAATTTTTTGACATTTTTGAAAAGCCTGGTCAACCCCTATTGAACAACAAAACTGTCACGGAGGAAAATGGTTTTGAACCCATTGATGCCACCCTCTCCCTTTTTGACGTTTTTAAGTCTCATTGACTTAGTGTGCACATAATTATTGCCTTACGGATACAGCTAATTACAGGTAGCTAATTACAATAAACATACATTTTCGCATATCAAACGAAAGGTCTACTAGTCCTCTGTCTCCCGAGCACATAAAATGTTCGAAAAATGTGTTGTTATAAGGCGTGATTCAACCAAATTGCGCCCCACTTTACGTAAATCATTTCGAAAATCTCAGATTTTGTCCTCTGCAAAAACGGCTGATTGAGTCTATTTGAATATATTCGATCCCAAATTTTTTGACATTTTTGAAAAGCCTGGTAACCCCTATTGAACAAAACTGTCACGGAGGAAAATGGTTTTGAACCCATTGATGCCACCCTTCTTCCCTTTTTGACGTTTTTAAGTCTCATTGACTTAGCGTGCACATAATTATTGCCTTACGGATACAGCTAATTAGAGGTAGCAAAACGGCTGACTGAGTCTACTTGAATAAATCCGATCCTGAATTTTTTGACATTTTTGAAAAGCCTGGTCACCCCCTATTGAACAAAACTGTCACGGAGGAAAATGGTTTTGAACCCATTGATGCCACCCTCTCTCCTTTTGACGTTTTTAAGTCTCATTGACTTAGTGTGAACAAAAACATAATTATTGCCTACGGATACAGCTAATTACAGGTAGCTAATTATACAAACATACATTATCGCATATCAAACGAAAAGGCTCCGCTAGTCCTCTGTCTCCCGAGCACATAAAATTTTCTGGAAAATGTGATGTTATATATGCGTGATTCAACCAAATTGCGCCCCACTTACGTAAATCATATCGTGAAAAATCTCAGATTTTGTTCCTCTGCAAAACGGCTGTTTGAGTCTATTTGAATATATCCGATCCAAATTGTTTGACATTTTTGAAAAGCCTGGTAACCCCCTATTGAACAAAACTGTCACGGAGGAAAATGGTTTTGAACCTATTGGATGCCAATTCTTTCCCTTTTTGACGTTTTTAAGTCTCATTGACTTAGCGCACATAATTATTGCTTACGGATGCAGCTAATTAGAGGTAGGAAAACGGCTGACTGAGTCTACTTGAATAAATCTGATCCTTAATTTTGATATTTTAGAAAAGCCTGTAACCCCTATTGAACAAAAACTGTCACGGAGGAAAATGGTTTTGAAACCCATTGATGCCAATTCTCTCCCCTTTTTGACGTTTTTAAGTCTCATTGACTTAGAGTGCACATAATTATTGCCTTACGGATACAGCTAATTACAGGTAGCTAATTACAATAAAACATACATTTTCGCATATCAAACGAAAGGTCTACTAGTCCTCTGTCTCCCGAGCACATAACATTTTCGAAAAATGTGTTGTTATAAGGCGTGATTCAACCAAATTGCGCCCCACTTTTACGTAAATCATTTCGAAAATCAGATTTTGTTCCTCTGCAAAAACGGCTGATTGAGTCTATTTGAATATATCCGATCCCAAATTTTGACATTTTTGAAAAAGCCTGGTAACCTCTCATTGAACAAAAACCATCACGGAAGAAAATGGTTTTGAACCCATTGACATTTTTGAAAAAGCCCTCCTGTTTGACGTTTTTAAGTCTCATTGACTTAGTGTGCACATAATTATTGCCTTACGGATACAGCTAATTACAGGTAGCTAATTACAATAAACATACATTTTCGCATATCAAACGAAAGGTCTACTAGTCCTCTGTCTCCCGAGCACATAACATTTTGGAAAAATGTGTTGTTATAAGGCGTGATTCAACCAAATTGCGCCCTACTTTACGTAAATCATTTCGAAAATCTCAGATTTTGTTCCTCTGCAAAAACGGCTGATTGAGTCTATTTGAATATATCCGATCCCAAATTTTTTGACATTTTTGAAAAGCCTGGTAACCCCTATTGAACAAAAAACTATCACGGAGGAAATGGTTTTGAAACCCATTGATGCCACCCATCCCTTTTTGACGTTTTTAAGTCTCATTGACTTAGCGTGCACATAATTATTGCCTTACGGATACAGCTAATTAGAGGTAGCAAAACGGCTGACTGAGTCTACTTGAATAAACCGATCCTGAATTTTGATATTTTTGAAAAAGCCTGGTCACTCCCTATTGAACAAAAACCGTCGTAGGAAATGGTTGTGAACCCATTGGATGCCACCCTCTCCCTTTTTGACGTTTTTAAGTCTCATTGACTTAGTGTACATAATTATTGCCTTTACGGATACAGCTAATTACAGGTAGCTAATTACAATAAACATACATTTTCGCATATCAAACGAAAGGTCTACTAGTCCTCTGTCTCCTGAGCACATAAATTTTCGAAAATGTGTGGTTATAAAAGATTCAACCAAATTGCGCCCCACTTTTATGTAAATCATTTCGAAAATCTCAGATTTTGTCTTCATATAAAACGGCCGATTGAGTCTATCGGAATATATCCGATCCTGAATTTTGGACATTTTGGAAAATGCTTCAGAACTTCTATTGAACAAAACTGTCACGGAGGAAAATGGTTTTGAACCCATTGATGCCACCCTTCTCCCTTTTTGACGTTTTTAAGTCTCATTGACTTAGCGTGCACATAATTATTGCCTTACGGATACAGCTAATTAGAGGTAGCAAAACGGCTGACTGAGTCTACTTGAATAAATCCGATCCTGAATTTTTTGACATTTTTGAAAAGCCTAGTCACCTCTGTTGAACAAAAACTGTCACGGAGGAAAATGGTTTTGAACCCATTGATGCCACCCTCTCCCTTTTTGACGTTTTTAAGTCTCATTGACTTAGTGTGCACATAATTATTGCCTTACGGATACAGCTAATTACAGGTAGCTAATTACAATAAACATACATTTTCGCATATCAAACGAAAGGTCTACTAGTCCTCTGTCTCCTCCTGAGCACATAAAATTTTCGAAAATGTGTTGTTATAAGGCGTGATTCAACCAAATTGCGCCCCACTTTACGTAAATCATTTCGAAAATCTCAGATTTTGTTCCTCTGCAAAAACGGCTGATTGAGTCTATTTGAATATATCCGATCCCAAATTTTTTGACATTTAAAGCCTGGTAACCCCTATTGAACAAAACTGTCACGGAGGAAAATGGTTTTGAACCCATTGATGCCACCCTTCTCCCCCTTTGACGTTTTTAAGTCTCATTGACTTAGCGTGCACATAATTATTGCCTTACGGATACAGCTAATTAGAGGTAGCAAAACGGCTGACTGAGTCTACTTGAATAAATCCGATCCTGAATTTTTTGACATTTTTGAAAAGCCTGGTCACCCCTATTGAACAAAAACTGTCACGGAGGAAAATGGTTTTGAACCCATTGATGCCACCCTCTCCCTTTTTGACGTTTTTAAGTCTCATTGACTTAGTGTGCACATAATTATTGCCTTACGGATACAGCTAATTACAGGTAGCTAATTACAATAAACATACATTTTCGCATATCAAACGAAAGGTCTACTAGTCCTCTGTCTCCTGAGC